>JAHBCN010021516.1:0-5000 GCA_019359885.1 Listronotus oregonensis | reverse complement strand
ACTATTTACAAAGCACTGCGCCGCGCCGCCGCGCCGTGGAAAACATGTTTTGACATGTTTGTTCGGGCCGGTCGACAAGTGCGGCGCGGCGCATGCCGCGTGTGAAACGGCTTTTCACCCAAAGTTTCGGTTTCCGGTTAATATGGCTAGAATTGTATGACAAAAGGACAGAGACAGTTTAAGTGGCGGAGGCAGCAACGCGAGTAACAACGACGATGATGAGAAAACTTTTTCAGTTCTGTCACTCAGTCTAAAGAAAGACCTAAGAGCCAAAAAAGTAAAGCTTAAGATCTCGTCAAAATGTCGCTAGACATGAAATCAAAAGACTTGCTTAACGATGCGGCATTTCTCGGGAAAGATATTCATAAATCTGATTATCAAATATAATACTACCGTACCCTCAAGTGCTACGGTTGAACGTTTTTTCCAAAGGCAGAGATATTTTAACGCCGAAACAAGCTTCGCTTACAGACGAGAATTTCAACAACTTCATGGAAATATCCACATTATACCAGATGACTAAATTATACACACTCCAATTATACACGTCCTTTTTTGTTCCAAACCTGGTAACTTCCAAAACCCAAACCAACAGTGCTTATAAGTAAATTTTTACCTCAATATAAAAAAAGCATTTTTTATCACGTGTTAACGGATTAACGATTAACGTTAACTTGCGTTAAATCGTACCAAAGGTAGCGCTTTAACGTTTAACGAAGTTAACTTTCTTAGTAAAGGATTAGCGATTAACGAAGTTAATTATTCGATTAACGGTGCCCAACTATGCAGTAATAAGTTACTACTCAATGGCGACTCTAGGATCTTCATATTTTTTTATTTAAAAAGAAAGACATGGGATCCACATCAAATGTATACCACATTCTCAAGGGGAACTTAGTTTAGAAAATTTTTAATTTGGAATTTGGGTTGATTTTTTTTGGTGTCCCCCAGAGGAAAATTTAACTTTTCAAAGCAAATCTTCTTCAGTTTTTTTGATTAATTGTTATCGTCAAATTCTAAATTTTGCAAAATTATTTATGTTTTTCTATCCGTAAATCGATTTTTTTTAAAGGATCCGTCCCAGCTCTGATGAGCACATTTCTATTTAAATTCAACACACATAATAGGAAGGTACTCAGTTATGTGTGCTAAGAGACAAGAAAGATGTGAAGGGTATAAGGTTAAGTTTGTAATTTATTTTGAATAACATTTTGGACAGAACTTGGTCAGAGTACTTTAAGGGGTCGAGATTTGGATAGGAACTTGCCCTTATTTTATGCCCTTGTTTTCGGTGGGATCTCTTCCCTTTTTTTCTGAGGTCAATGAATTGAATAAAATCCTGCCTGCATTTTAAATTCTGAGACAATTGTGACCTTAAAAACTTAGGTTCAATGAAAATGCAAACTTCTTAAATACGCTTTAAATATACTATATTACAGCCCCCGTTTTAGGGCGTTGCGAGTAAAAATGTCCAGTTTTAAGAATGTTCCTTTTACTTGTGTTCTAAAACCTACATACAAACCAAATTTTAAGTTTCTACTCCCTCGGGAACGGCTCCATAATTTTGATGAGTCAATGAGTAAGTGAGTGTGTCAGTCAGTCAGTCAGTAGTAACACCGGTGATTTTCAAAATCGAATATCTCAGAAACCACTTGACATATATTTTTTAATTTTAATTATTAAAGATAAAAAATTGGTTAAATTTTAGAGATTTCTTAAACTAATGTAATGACGTCAACTGAGTATTTTTAACCTCTTTGGTTTTCGAGATATTTTGAAAAAACTGAAACGTATGTATTTAAAATTTGTAAAAACATTTGTAAAGCAATTTTTACGTAAAAAAAACATCAGATCTTTAATTTCGACGTTTCGGCTATTTAAAATCACCATTGGCTTCTTTTTTTAAGGACGTCACATAGAATTTTATTATTTTGGACTAATCATAAAAACACCTTTTTATCTGATGTATAGCATCTACTCTTTTTAAAAAAACAAATTTTACAAAACTTAATCTTTTTTTTCCCTGGGAGCCCTAATTTACTACCGGAGACGACGCAGCCTCCTGGGATTTTTGTGCCTAACCTCCCATTACCTTTTATACCAATCCTCGTAGTAATCTTGTTCCTTCTACAAGTCTGTATAACCCCGAGACTGGATGGTTGATATATTCCTGTGGGCTCATTTTCGGTTGCCCAAATAATGCCTGTCTTTTGTGATTTAATGCTTCACATTTACACAGTATATGGTAGGCTGTTCCTTCCCCCTCGTTGCACATTCTGCAGCTTGGGTTCCCATTGCATCTTGTGTAGGTGTCCTCTTAGGTTGTCGTGCCCTTTTAGCAGCCCTACTGTTAATACTTACTAGGTTTGTTCACTATTTTGCACCTTTTTCACGTCATCGCTCTTATCAAAGGTGTGTTTTTAATAACAAACAGACCTAATATATTATCATTAAATTTACTGTCAGTTTTGTAAACATAAGTATTAATAAATTAAAATTATTTAAATTTAAAAGGTTTACATAATTTTAAGTGGGTATGATATCTCAACCAATTTGAGAACACTGCACTTGTACATTAATAACGAAATTTATGAAATATTATGTAAAATGTTCTAGAATAATTCATTTCGAAATCACATATTTAAAGTGTTTTTATCACAAGGAGAACAAAAGATGTCTTTTAAAGACATTTTAGATCTTATCTTAGTTTAGTAGGCCAGATATATCTTCAAATTTCTATCAGTGGAAGCATGTTATTTAAAATTTCACGAAAGACTTAAAGATAGCTTTGGAATAACACTAGAATCTTGGACTTCCATTGTCTTTATTTGTTAATTATTACACAACGTTTCGGTTAGTGATGTATCTCCAACCGTTTTCAAGTGATAACTAAAAACTATTCTTAAAAGCTCCGACTTATATACTATCCCTTGTTCACCGAAGCTTGACCGACTTTTGACGGTTAAGCAAAGGCTGCCAGATATTCGGAATATCGATACTAGGCTTGCTAAGTACATTTTTGTCGTTTACAATTATTACAGCTTCTTTAAATTTTCTTTCCTTTCAGTGGGTTTCTTTATTAATGGTTTGTTTGCGGTGTTGTTTTGACCAAGCGTGTTCGGCAATCCCTGACTTCGACGTTTTACCTCGTTCCGTATGTTTTTTGTGTTCTTTAACTCTAACTTCAAATGGTCTCTTTGTTTCCCCGATGTATACCTCACCGCATTTACAGGGAATTTGGTAGATACAGTCATTATTTGAAACATTGTTGTTTGGTCTCGTCTTAGTAAGAATAGTTCTTAAAACAGTTTGGGATTAAAATACCGTTTTAATATTATATTTATTCGCAATTCTGTGAATCTTTTCCGAAGTTCCTTTAATATATGGAATTGTCATCAATATTTGGTCATGTGGAGTCTCGTTCAAGTTGGAGTTTTTTGTCTCATTTAGATATTTTTTGATTGTTTTCTTTATCAGTCTCTCACAGTATCCGTTCTGCTTAAGATCTCTAGTTATGTTACCTATTTCTTCTTGCAGGGATTCCCTACTGTTACATAAGATCACTGCACGATTATATAAAGTACGTATAACCCCTTGTTTGGTTTCCTTAGAGTAATTAGAATTCTGGTGTAAATATTGTCCAGTGTGGGAGGCTTTCTGTATACCGAGGTTTGTATATGTCCATTAATTCGTTTGACTAGAACGTCGAGGAAAGGTAGGGCCAAATTTTGCTCCTTCTCATTGTGCATTTAATACAAGATCGGAGGCAATTTAGATGTTTTAAAAAAACTTCAAGTTCTTCGTCATTACCTGTCCATACAATTAAAGTATCGTCAACATATCTTAGCCAAACTTTTGGTTTAATTACTGCGGTTTTAATTGCATGTTCTTCAAACCACTCCATATAAATATTTGCTACCACTGAGGAGAGCGATGAACCCATGGGAAGCCCATCATCCTGCGCGTAGAACTCATATTTCACCTGAACGTAGGAACTACGGAGGCAAAGCTCCAACAACTCCATCACTCCATCCAGCGGCAGGGTGGTGCGTTCTACTAGTGTTTTATCTTCTTTAAGCTTGGCTCGGATAATGCTTAACGATTCTTTTACTGGTACGTTTGTGTACAGACTTTCCACATCAAAACTAACAAAACCGAAACGTTGTGTAACAACTAACAAATAAAGACAATGGAAGTCCAAGATTCTAGTGTTATTCAAACATTGTCTAACACTTTCAAGAAAAGAGCTTAAGAAGTTTTGTTAATATTAACAGAAATAGACTTCGTCAACTGTTAGGTACAGTTCCAAAAAAAAAGTCGTGTTTGTGTTGCCAAAAAAAAAAAAAAATCAATTTGTTTAATCATTTAAATCGTTTTATTTCTTTGTAAACTTGTGTATAAAACGACCAATATTAATATATTTCTGAACTTCTTGTAATAACTATATTAAAAATTTTCAATAAGTATTTAAAAATTTATTATTGATACTAGAGCGATCCAAAACCTACTAGGATAACATCGACTTTTGTCTTTCCTGGTATTTGATAGTTTTTCATTAATTAAGATGTATGAACTTGTTATACATTATTAAAGAGGGCTTTTATGGTAAGTTAAAAAATTCAAAAATCCAATATGGCGTTGATGATGATCAAGAATAACCGAAACGTCAAAATTAAAAATATGTTGCAATAATAGTTTTCTACATAAAAAAAATACAAACAAAAAGTAAAAGGTATGTCGCTAACGTCGCTGAAGTCTTTAAATTACTTACGAAATTTTTTAAAACTTTGTATTATTTTTTTATTTTTTATAGTTTCTGAGATCTCAATACATGCATTCATCACCAAAATGGCCCATACTTAAGGTGACCAGACGTCCCGCTATTGGCGGGACAGTCCCGATTTTTCACAATTTGTCCTCGTCCCGCGACGTTTTTCACAAGTCCCGACTTTAAGAATTAAGTTAAATTTTATATTTATGAAAATCATTGTTTTGCGTTC
>JAHBCN010021515.1:0-14063 GCA_019359885.1 Listronotus oregonensis | reverse complement strand
GCTACATGTTTCAACCTTGTTGGGGATGGTGACATCCGCTGTAAGCCAAGAACACGACAAAGGCTCCCAAGTTTTAAAACTATTCTACATAAAAGTAAGAAAATTTTAAAAAAAAAAAAAAAGGGGGGTTTTTGGGTATTTTTTTAAAAAAAAAAAAAAAAAAATTCCGGGGGTAGATCACTAAGTTGGTTGTTAAAAACGAGGCATCCAAGAAATGGATAACCCCGGGTATAGTAATTTTAAAACAACTAACCTTGTGTTCATACCTACCGGATTTTTTTTTTTTTTATTTATTAAGGGCCCCCCAAAAAATCCATTTTTTGTTATTTTTATAACAAGCTCAATAAGTAAATTTTTTTTATTTATATATATATAAAAATATATATATATATATATATATATATATATATATATATATATATATATATATATATATATTTTTCTATATATATATATATATATATATATATATATATATATATATATATATATATATATATATATATATATTTTTTAAAATTTTTGGGATGTTAAAAATTAGAATGTTAAGAAGTTAAACGAAATATTTGCTTACTTCTAGCTGCAGTAATAAAACGACACAAAGAACGTTAAATAAATTAATTAAAATTACTTATAAAGTTTACCTTCCATAACTTCCCAGTTTCGATATTCTCGTACAATTATTTCGCTTAGTTTGTCTATTTTAAATTCGGTCACTAATCCATGTTTTAAACCATAGAATGTTAAAGGTATTTGTGATTCTTGTACCAATTCCTGGTTTTTTATAGATGCCAATATCTAAAATAAAATAACGAAAAGATGTTTGGAAATAATTAAGTATTGCTTAAAGGTCACAAACAATGATGGAATATACTTCTGGGTTTTTCGTTTAGTTAAGTTATTTAAAAGTATAAATTTGGTAAGTTAATATTTAAATTTTGCATGGTTAATATCATTTTTAAATCTTATTTTTAGTTTTGCAGTCGATGGGAAACACTCACAAAATTCAGAAGCTTTTCAAACATAGACAGCTGCTTCAAACACACTGTAAGAAACAAGAAGGTAATTATCCAGTACTATACCTTATACAGATATGTTACTACTTTATATCTATATAGTTTGTAGTGGATTAATAAGAACAAAAAAGCGGTTTCTCTCATGCTAACTTTTCCCACTAACTATAATATTAAGAAAAATCCTATAAACCGTTTTTAAACACACTGTTTATTGATAGCTTTTTACTGCGTTCAAACGAAAATTAATCGCGATTGTGAAAATATGGTTGTCAACCAGGTAGTTCGTAGTTTCCAGCATGTAAACATTTTGTCCCCTTTAAAAACCCTTTTATTTCGTAAAAGAGCTAGTCAATCTGATCTCATTATCAGTCTGAGCAACAAAGCATGTTTTATCCATCAGCTTAAAAACACACAAATAAAATACTTATTTACATTTAAATATAATTTTTTTAAATATTTACCTTTAGATCTTTATCTACAAAAGTAAAAACCACAGTGCTAAATCTAATTTGACACGTTGTTTCATCGCCATCTTCTCCTCTAGTGATTAAAAACAGGTCATCTTTGTCTCTTACAACTACAACTTGACTAATAATACCAGTATGAACTTGTCTAACTAAATAAAAACCATTGTCATTAAACTCCATTAAATGTGAAAGACAATTTTGGTGTTCGTTTATTAACAGATAGTGTCGATCTTGGTGTTCGAAGTATTTCACATAGTGTATATGATTTGGAAGTGATATTTGTTGTAGTTCCTCAAAGTATTTAAGTTTGTAAATTTGTTTTTTTGCATTTTGATACATGTAGGTCACATCGGTGCATAGATTTTTATAGTCGTTCTAAAATAAACAAAACTTAAAATTCAATAAAACCTAAATATGCATAAAACGTTAGATAAAATAAAAACCAGTTTGTTTTGGAAAAAAATGTATAAATATTAGTTAAATATCATCCAAGATTGATAATTTAAAATACACTTACAATTATACCATCTTTAGTTTCATACATGTAGTTTTCTTTTTCTTTAACATCATTGACAAGGTCAGTCAAGTTCATACCATTCATTATACCATCTCCATTTACTGGACCCACCAAATTTAAGTTTTTCACAACTGTCCATTGTTGTCCAATATTTTGAGGCTCATCTAAATTCGTTAGAACAGCAGAATTTTTCCAAGTGGTTAGGTTAATACCGTTCACAAATCCATCAACTGTTTCAAAAGCAAGTTAAATATTTATATTTGTCAATATAAAGTTTTTAGTTTTTGTCAAACGTAATAAAGAAAATGGAGAATCCTTTAATTATTATGTTTATTTTCCATATTTTTTGTTTCCCGTTTAAATTTACTTTAAAAATAATGGTTTTATAAAAAAACTTAGATTTTTATAGATAATTAATAGGGTATTAATAAGGAATATTCATTATCGAGGCCACTCAATGCGTAAGCGTAGAGCGTGCGTTAGAGTCTGAGATCATTAATCAATCGTCAATTAATGCCTCGAGTAAGTAACAATATTTTTTCGACAATCGTTTTGTTATTAAAATTTAAAATACTTATATTTTTTTGAATCTTTTTCCTAAGGTATTTTGGTTTTAGACATCCAACTTGACAAATGTCAAAGTTAACGGTTGAATAATATTGTTTTGTTAAGTAAAAAGTCTTTAATTTTGTGTATATTTAGTTACCTCTTCTATAATCATTTATTAATAAAAATCATGCATTATTAAAGGCTATTAATGGATGATTTTGTATATGTTAATAATACTTATAAACATACGATCGCTAAAATAGTTATTAAACTAACAAAGGGTATTAATATGGAAGACTGAAATCGCTATTCTCGCGCGTTAAAAGGTGAGATGATTAATCGTCAGTTGTGAATGCTTAAGTTACTTACAGTATTTTATTGCAATCGTTTTTTTATTATATTTTGAAAATCATTATTTATCTTAAATTCTTAATTGTTAATTATTTTAACACGTACTTTTTCATGTGCATTGATATGCTTAAGGTGGTCAACTCAAACACTTAAAGAAATTTAAACTGGCTCTATTACTACTATATATTTTTCATTTTTAATAATTTTTTGTCTTTTGATACCCAAAAATCGTTTTTAATCTTAAAAAAACCATGTGTCGAAATGACATTACCAGAAGCCACATAAAAATGTAATTAAGTTAACAAACTTCAATATCAAAAATAAACTGGTAAATAACTTATGAGTGTATAAATAATTAAATCTTTTTTTTTTTTGAATCAACTACCTAACCAAGTAATTTACCAAATTGATTATTAATTTGGTATGTGTAAAATAGGCTTAAGTACAAAGTTCTAAACCAAAATAGTATTTTGTGTATATTTGGTTGCCTATACTAAAATCGTTTAATAATAAACAATCTTGCAATAATGAACCCTATTAATAGATAATTTTCTATACCTTAATAATACTTGTAAAAAATTTATTTTTTCATTGCTTTATTGTGTTTTAAACTTTTCATCTCACAAAATAAAATTACTTTTTTATTACTGACATCATAAATAGCTATTTTAGTCAAAACTTAATCCTAAAGGATTTACGAATTTTTCTAACCCCTCTAACTTTACTAAAACTAATTGTTTACCAAACTCACCTATTAAGTGGTTATCTAGCCAACATTTAGTATTAAAGTTGTAAGGAGCTGACAAATCCTGATCGGTATTAGTTGTTACTATTTTTAAGGATGGCTTGTTGTTAATTTTAGGGGTACCTATTATATTCTCAATTATTACGTTATTTAAAAACACTACTTCCGCTGGTATTACTTGCTCGATATTGTTCTACAAGGTATAGAGAAAATTCAAACATTCTAACTTAAGCACCTTTAAAATGTACTTACCAATAATGTTCTATTTAATTCTTCTATTAATTTGACACCATTTACTTTATTTTTAACAGGAACATCATGAATTAAAATTATTTCTCCAATATCTAAGCTCTCTATTTCCTGCTCAGTTTTCAAAGGAATAATATTGTTGATGTTCAAATTGTTAATAAATTTAGTATTTAAAATGTCATGAATGGCGATATTTTCAAATTTAAATAAACCTAAAAACCACAAACATATAATGAACCTTGCATTTTTAAAGAGTTTAATATCGAATTTGGACATTATGCAGTCGTCTAACCTTTTTGAAAACCTCGGTTAACAAAAACTCCATTATTGACATATTCCTCCAGTTGTTTCCCGAACAAAAGCTTAGTGTTTAATTCTTCTTCAACATTTAAATATTTTAAAGATTCTACTGAGCAAGTAAATCTAACTGGTCCTTGAATGTCTGTGTCTTGAGTAATCCATGCAACTCTTGAAGCAAAATCGGACAAAATTACATCGTTAATATCTTTTGTTATTCCTAAATTTCCATGTATACAGACCTAAAAGCAACCGTTTGTTTAATATACCATCTTACATTTTTGCTCTTATCTACTTTTAATACTAAACGCATAATCAAGGATTATGCTGATTAACAGTACTCGTGAGTGAAAAATTCAAGAAAGCATCCATTTCTTATGAGCAGTGACGCCGGACCATAGGCAGATCCTGGCGAATGTCACCTAGAGTCACCCTATGGATCTATATGGTCATCATACCTATGCTAACCTAAGGTGCTGTCGTCTGGGTACAGAAAGCCCAGCAGACAACACTCATACGAAAACTGGACCAAGTTCAGAGAATGGCTTGTGTCAACACCACTGGAGCTATGAAAATGACACCAACTAGAGCCATGAAGGTTATCCTAAACTTTACACCCCTTGACATTTTTATCAAGTAGGTTGTTGTGACGGTTATGTTGCGCCTCCGCACTGTTGGTGTAATGCCCGATGTAGGAGTTGGCGCACAAAGACGTCGCTTGTGGATTGAGGCGATAGGTTCGCTTCCACTCTGCAGGTGAAAGTCGACTCTACTGCGCCATGTTTTATTTTTAACAAACCCTACAAAATTGAGGCAGGTGTAATCAACATCTACACCAGAGGTTCCCAAACTTATTTTGTCCAACGCTTACTTTGAAAATCAGTTATTTTGTGCCGCCCCCCTTTTGTTTTTTCACATTAAAAATCTTAATAACATATTAGTCTATATTCAAACTAGATTTTTCTTACCAGATAAAGCAATAATAATTTAACTTTACAATATCATAAGCATAATAATACAACTTTACAATAAAAAGAGTAACGGGGGAGCGGGCGGAGTGGCGGGAGGGCGAGCGAGTGCTATGCGTTGACGGACTATAATACAGGATCGCACAATTAATCGTATTATATTTGTTCGCGCCAAATGTGAATTATAATTAAACATTCTTATTTCAATTTTATTTTTTATTTTTACTAGATAAGATACATACAAAATCCCGAATTCGGCAAGTACTCAACTTGGCGCTACAAGAGATACCCATTTTTAATATGTGTCTTCGAGGTGGGAATTCACCTGCGACACTTGAAGAAACGAATGTTTTTCATGTTTGATACCCATTACTTAATATCCTAAGATATAAATAGCGTTGTGAATGCATTAAAAATAATAAAATATTTAATAAATTTTTGGTTATATTTATACAACAAAATAGGATATAAATATGAACTAATAAATGGATGTTGTGTAGTAGGAGGATTTTAATTTTAGTATATTTTAAAATATGAAGTAGCTGAAGCTACAAATCACCCATCGCCCCTGAAATCACATCAGCGCCCCCTTGTTTCTGGGCCTTCTTACGCCCTCGCCCACAAGGGAGCGTTATCGCCCACTTTGAGAAAGACTGATCTACACAGACGATTCGAAAACAAAAGAAGGTACAGGATGTGGAATCTATTCTACATCTTTAAACTTAAAACATCAAATGGGCTATGGGTGAGTTGCCAAGCGTGATCCAAACTGAGATCATAGGCATAACCATAGCTGCCCACCATAGAAATAATTAGTAGGAACATCACTGATAAAGTTGTGCTTAACCATACGGATTGCAGACAGACATTTCTAGCCCTAAGGAGACCACACTACACCTCGGGTCTGGTACTAAAATGTTACCGTGCCCCTGCGGATCCTTCCAGCAGGAATGTGGTTACCCTCTGCTGAAGCAAAGGACACGCTCTCTCGAAAGGTAACCGCATTGCTGACTCGTTGGTCAGGAAGGCTGGCGGGACCCGAACCTTTTGTAGGCTGACAGGGTCTGCAATGAAGGACCTAATCAAAAGACACTCTCATTAGCAGTTTACAAAACGATGGATGAAACAGTAGACTGTAACTTTTCCAGGGAGTTACTGAAATATCCTGACAGAGATACAGCCAAACATTACTTGGCCATGCCTGGGCAAACCTTCGCCTAATCACGGGCGTTTTTACTGGACATTGTCAATTGCGAAAGCACCCTTTAGAATTGGTATAAATGAACACCTCTGTGTAGAGGTTGTGAACAGGAAGACGAGACGGTGGATCACATCCTTTGTGACTGCTCTACACTTCGTCTAAGAAAAGATCCATGTTGGGCGAGAATTGGCTTTCCCGGCCGGCATTAAGGAGATTCCCCTCGGCGACGTTGTCACCCACTTTAAGTCAGTAGCATGTGCAGCGTACTGAATGAGAAGTCCCCTTCAGGAGAAAGCAAAAAGGGCCTACTGAGGCCTAGGTGCCTTGATATTTATTACTCTCCTTATTTTCACATTCAGATTCAAACCGTATATTAAGTGTTCTCAAGCGCTATAAAAGATTAAAATTGGGTTAAGTGAAAGCCAGAAAGAGGTAAAGAGGTACAACTATAAGAAATGGGTTAAAACCAAGGAAGTTTAAAGGTGTATGGAAGCCCAATACTGTAGAACAAAATTGTCCAGGCGTGAGGGAGGGGAATACGGGGGTTGGCCCCGCGGAGTTTGGCAATGAATAGTAGGTAAAACCGGACTCATACCTTGTTACTATCTATAAAGTTGACATCATCAAATGTCAAATTCAAGCATTCACTGTTTTTTTTTATTTTTTGCACAAAATTATTGGTTATTAAACGATACTACTACCATAGAATATTTAAAATTATTGTGTAATATTGGATTTTATATCATCTGATATAATATGGAAAGAAGCCTTTTATTTAAATTGTCGATATTTATGTGAGTTTTGTATTTTTACCAAAAATCTTTGTAAATAAATAAAAACAAGATTTTTTAAAATAAATTTCAAACATTATATGATAGTTTCATGTACTTATTACCAATTTTCTGATAAAAGAAGGACAAGATAGTGTATATGAGTTTAATCTAATCTTAAGATTCTGGTTGTACATTAAAAAGTGAAAAATTTTATAACTGCTTTTTAGGCATATACTTTTCACTAATAACAAAGATTCATAAGAGAGAATAACAGTGGTTAAAAATGTTTAGTAAACTTTGGTACCTAGGTATCCATTGTAACAGTATCCGTTAAATATTATGTGTCTACAGTATGTCGAGCTTAAAAAGTTGATAACGTAAGTTTAAGAAACCAAAAATCTAATTTCTTTTTAAACTAATACTAAAAAAGCAAAGAGGAACTTTAGCATAAAATTGTACTTTCTTTTATTCAATTAGAGAGACCTGTATATATTAAAATTTGCCTGGTCTGTTCAGTAATTAATAATTTTGATCCTTTAAAAGAATTATTAAATGAAATAAAAGTACCTAAATGTAAACCTTATTTCTTTTTAATATACCACAGAAATACACAAAAATTGTGGAAATCATCTAAAAGGTAGTTAAGATTGCCTTACTTGTCTCACTGCTATTTTCTATGAAATTTTCATTATTTTATTATTTATAATTGATATATTATTATTTTTTCGGTTACCTAACGTTACGTCTCATAAGAAGCACCTAATGACCTAATTTAAATATAAGAAATACTTACCTAATGTAAAAAATGCCAGGTATGTTACCCTTGGATTTGCAAGACAAAACCATACAACTTCTAATCATTTTGTTACGATATTATAAGTACAAACAATAAAGACAAAATTATAGTCACAATTTAATAAACACTAATCACTAAAATAAGAAGGTTTTTATCAATCCAAAAAACTTCTGCAACCACAAAATATAGGTACTCACACAAAGCAAAACACTCGGCGCAAGGGCACAAACCACAACGAAAATGACGAATGATGAGACGACGACGGTTGACGATATAACGCGGATATAGGTAGTTTCATACGCGCAGTGCGACCCCTTGCACCAAAAACCTTAGACAACCTAAGACCATTACGGCTCTCATAAAAGTATAATGTGTTGCCTAACTACACACTGATTTATCAGTGTGTAAGTAGGGAACACATTAAATTATTTCGGGGAAGTTTGTTATTGCGCAGAATCGGCGGGGCCAACTCTGACAGATATTTTCATACTGAGCTGGACATTTTTTGATCGAATGGGCCATAGCATTGGGCTTCCCTACACCTTTAAACTTCCTTGGTTAAAACTAGTTGTGCTGTTACGGCATAGCTGCATTAGTTAAAATAATTTGAATAAAAAATGAAAATACATTTGTAAATACTCATTAAAACTGAAAATTTGTTTTCGCCATCCAATATAATCACCACAAAGATCGTTCAGATAACTAAAATATGATTCACCAATACTCAAAAACTTAGGTAAAGTAAATAAGAAACGCATAAATCATTTGATAATTTACTTGGGGTGACAAGTCTCTAAAACTTACCGTTTCATTAAAAATTGTTTGTTTTTGCAAATCAATATCATCATTAATATACACAAATTGCGTTTTCAAATCTTCAAAATCTTTTCCATTTACTGACCCGTTGATTACAAGTTCGTGTATGTAAGCTAATCTTTGAAACATTACTTCTCCTAGAAATATTAAATTATTTTAAAAAAATGGAAAGGTAAATTAAAGTTAATACATACAGTATAACCCATATGACCTATATTGTTACCTGTTTTATTAATAAATGTATTTAGTTCAGACAGCAACGGATAATATTTTGATATGTGTTACTAATTACCTTTTACTGTAGTGATATTATCTCCAATGATAAAATGATCAAAAATATTCTCAACATCAACATTATTAAGCATTCCCTCAACATTTAAATCATCCTTAACAGATACGTTTCCCAGAATGTTGATTGGGCCCATCAGTGTTTGTTTACCATCCTTTCTAAGAATATTATCAAGTTCAATTCCATTGAGTGTTTGGGTTTCAATTAATTTTTTAACTTTTATACCATTTTCAAAAACAATCACATTTTGTATTTCAACATCTGTTTCGTTCTTGAATACTAGGTTGCTAAAGTATTCATTAAAATTTGCACCTGCTAGATTTTGGATTTCTAGTGTTTCAAAATATACATCTCCCTACAAAAAAAGCATTCCGAAAATTGGTCAATACAACTTGGGGCAGCAACTTTACTTAAATTTATGGTTAAATATGTTAAAATAAAGGGTAGTTAATTAAACATATAACATAATTTCAAAAATAACCAATGTAATTTGTTCTAATAAAATAATGAAATTGTCTTAACATAACTTACATCAACAGTTAAAATTTTAGATGTTTTATTGTCATACATTTTCATCCAAACGTCGTTTTGTATCAAATCATCAAAACTTTTATTGTTGACCATTTTAATATTAGTAATGCCTTCAACATTCATTTCTACAAAACATGTAATGTATTTAAAAACGTATTTTTAACAATTTTAGAGTTTAATGAAATTGAAAAACCACCTGATTTTTATATTTTCTATAACTATAGAAGCCTAAAATTTAGCTATTTAAATAATTTGCCAGAAACTTACCTTCAACGGTTGGTTTTCTATAGGATAAGATGTCGGTAATGTTAGCCTTAAATTTTTCATAAGAAAATACACTTTCGGATGGAATATCATTAATATTTTTAGATGTTAAGTTATTTAAAGTCAATTTATGAATGAAATATGGTTTATAAATATTTTGGTTCTAGTATAACAAGATAGTTCTCCTTAAGGTCTTTTTAAATCGAACCCATCTACATCTCCCATAACATTTCCTTCTACTACAAGAACGTCTACATTTAAAATATTAAAAATAGTCTCTTTGTCATCAAACAAATCACTTTTGTTATTGTTTTCTTCTACCCGTTGATCTAAATTATTTAGTTCTTCAAAACTAGCTTTTCAACGTACAGTGGCTCTACAAATATTATTTCGGATGTGAGAGTTTGATTTTCACCGACTCTAACTAAACTTTCATTAAGTTCATTAATATTTTTTCATCAAACTCTCCTTTGACATAAAGATGTTCGAAATCTACTGTTCCCAAAATGGTGTCAATTTGCAACTCCTCACTAGAATCCTTATTTATAATGGAGTCTAAAAGAAATGTTGTTAATCATGTTAAATCAATATGTAAGTTTTTAAGTACTGTAAAACTTCAGGAAAAGATTTGTTGCCAGTGATTGTGACGTTTTGTTCATCCTAAAATAATGTTTTTCAAAAAATTAGTAGGGGCGTTGTACGTAAATATAAAAGTCATTTTCCAAGAAAAGCAGCTCATAAAATTAGAAACCCGTATACAATATAATTTTGTGGCAATATAGAATACTGCGGTTATCACAGTTTATAACTGGGTTGTTCAGTAAGTTTTGTCGTTCAGTAAGAGATAACGGCATTAGGTTCATCACCTTGTTATAAACACTTGCGAAGTTCATGTAAATTGGTTCACTTACTCTTATCTTTTAAAGGTTTAAAGTTGAGTGTGTATTTTTTACGATGGAAGAAACAAATATGGTGATATGATAAGAATCTTACTTTTTGGAGGGTAGCAAAAACAAATTTAGATGAATTGTTGAATTGCAAGTGGTCGTGCAAGTTTTGAAGATGATCCACGTGAAGGATGTCCAGATATCAAAAGAGCAAACATCATCAATAAATACAGAATATTGTTGGTGAGCCGTAAGGAATTTATTAGGCAGTTTGAGCAATATTTTTCAAGGTTTTAAATTCCAAAACTGAGTGAGTGCCGGGTTGCAAGAATGAAACAAAAACACATATGAATGTGATTGTTTTTAATGCGTGTTTAGAATACGAACAAAAGAATTGTGTACATCGTTTTGTCTCCATGGATGAGACGGAGCTACAACTATCATCCTGAATTGTAGTAAATTTACAAGAGACTACGATGTTGTGTGCTCTAAAGTAAGGGTCCAACAACTCAAATTACTATTATCACACCTTGAACCACCCTGAAGCAAAAACTTCATAAGAAAAATCTTGTTTACAGAAATATAAATTATTTTTTCACCAAGAAAAGGGGTGTGTTGGTGAAACCCCAAAAAAAACAACTGTTAAAATCAGTGTACTTAAGCACAAATTGTTACAACCGTCCACCCTATTCACTTTATTTAGCTCCCTCTGAACTCTGGCTGTTCTCATATTTTTTTTTATGAGCGGGAAACGATTTTCATAGAATGAAGAGGTAGGTGAATAAAAAGCGTATTAAAAAGTCTTCTAGATTCTTACTTTAGGGTAGAATCCAGACGTTTTTTGATTTTCTCATTGACCGAAAAAAAGATAGAACAACCTAATATGTTAGCAGTGTCAGCTTTGGGGTTAACCAATGCTAAATGTTAGAATTTAGATGGGGTTTTGGAAACCAAAAACATAAAAAAGAGTTTTAACTGTTTTTTTTTCATTTCAAGAGTATTTTTGCCAGATTTTTTTGCTAGGGATGATTTCAACATACTTTTAGGTAACTTTAAGGTAAATGTTTTGAAACTAGATGAAATTCCCGAATTGCTGACTAATACTTTAAAACCTTTTTTTCAAACGATGAATTCATGGACCTAGTAGTATTTTAATAAAGGGTTTTTTTTTAATGTTAAAACAGATTTTTATATTTAGAATGGTACTAGATATTTTAAATTTGTGATATATGATGCTTTATTTTACATTTTATTGAGTTTTTCACCAAATCATTTTATTTTATGCAGTTAAACATCAATATTTCGTAGTTTCTTTTAACATCAAGTCTTTGCCTTGGTATATTATGTATAGTTAAATGGATATTGCTTCCAAGGCGCATTTTAGGACGTATGGCTACAAATACCACTGTAAGAGGCAAGAAAACCTTATCAACCACGGATTAGCCCTAAAATTTGGTTAATGAAAAAATAGACAAACTAAAAGGTAGTCCCGAGAAGTAAAACAAGCATTCTTAATTTAATTATTTTTTTGTCTATGAATTTGTCTCTAAAAATAAAAAAAAAAAACTACGCTCAGACTTACGCTTACAACAATATATACAATTTTAAAAGGCTTATAAAATTTTGAACTTGAATTTATACGTTGTACTCACTTAAATATAATGTCATCAAGATACCTATAAAAATCAGACCATTTAAATTGTCGATAAAAATATTACCCAAAACTTCTAGGTTTAAGAAATTGACATTGGATTTGATGACGGGGTTTCCTTTAAACCCATATTAGGAACAAAATTTTTCATTCCATCACCCTTAACAATTCCATCCACCTGCAAAAAATTGGGAATATAGTTAAAATAATCAAGCTTATGTTATCACTGTATTAATTTCCCCCGCCATCTTTTTACCTACATCTAAAATTGTATCTACTTCCAAATCTTCAAAGGTAATATTTCCAGAAATATTTTGTTCTTTTTGACCGAGTTATTATTTTGCTTAGATCTATACCCATTAACCTTGTTGTTCAGAAACCTTTAAAACCTCTTGTAATGTTTGTAAATTCTTTAAACCCTGTAATAAAACACCAAAAAACAAATAATTATTTTGAAATTATTCTGTAATAATAAATTTTACCAACCTGGAGTAAAAATTTCTTATCTAATATTTGGCACTCAGACAACATGCTTAGAAGTGACCTAGTTCTTAATCATGAATGATTTACCCGAACTATAAAAAAATTTACGTTATTAACGGTAATAATAGGTTTTAAATGACAGCTTCGTTAAAATGTCAGATCCACGCTCCTAAACGATTTCGTATTAATTCTGTTCCACCGTTTTGTGTCTTTAGCTTGTTTTCAAAATGTCAGGAATAATTTATAAATTTGTGGAAACATGTTTACAAATTGTTCTCATTTTTTAATGGTCCTTTGCAACCTGTTAATTTTTTTTGAAAAACATTTAGTTATATCATCCAACAACTGTTAATTAAAAAACAGCTTCCAAGAATGAAAAAAAAAACAAAATATTTTGGTTATAACTTTGACATTAACCATATGATTAATGAAGTAATAACAAAAGTCGACTTAACCTACCGAAACTGAGTTATAATTCGTTTAATGCATAATAGTATATTATTATATTATAAGGATTAAAGTGCTTAAAGAATTTTTGATGATTGGAGAAAAAAATATTACTGTAAACTTTTTAACCGTGTAGAAGGGCCGCTGTTAAAAAACCCAAAGATAATGTTTTGGAACTAAACGATTAATAGAATATGAAAAAAAAAAATTTTGTTGTGGATTTCGCTAATAATATTATAAACCAGCAGGGTTATTTATGTTTTAGGGGCTAATTTTACCTTATTTTAAAGAAAGTACGGTATCCGAATTAAAAAAACAACCTTTACCCTTTATTTTTTTTTCTTCAATTTTAAATAAAAATTTTAAAATTTTTTTAGTTTTAAAATTTCCAAAATTTATGAAACAAAAAAAAAAATTTAAATTTACCTGTTGGAAAGAAGTTTTTCGTTTGAGTCCAGACTAACATATTTTTCCGGGAATCTTAAATTATTTAGGTAATTGGCCTGAATATCTCCTCTAATATTTATATCCTTAAAAAAATATACAATTTTGATATAGTGCAGTAGTTGAAAATAGTTAGAAATGCCTTTTTTAGATTTGTATACCGTGTCAAATGAGCTATCGATTATATTTGTCAAAGCCTTCTAAATTTTTTTTTTGGGAACCACACTTCTAATAGACTATTTACAGGAGTTTATATCTATGTAATTGCATTCTACCCTTTTACTATTAGACTTGCTATCTGACACTTAATATTTTTTAGACA
>JAHBCN010021514.1:0-14051 GCA_019359885.1 Listronotus oregonensis | reverse complement strand
ACAGCAAATGTGGAAAATGAACAACGTAAAGATAGTGCCTTTGATAATCTCTTCAATGGGTCTTATACCAAAAACTTTAATACAAGCATTGGCAGAATTATCTTTACCTGGAAATCTGTACAGACTAATGCAAAAGTCAGTACTATTAGATGCTACAAACATAGTGAGGTCGGTCCTGGAATCGTGATTACGTAGATGTTCACCTTGGTTAACAACCCGGTGTACATTGAAAAGACGATTTTAAATCTGCGTCAAAAAAAAAAAAAATAATAATAATAATAATAATAATAATAATAATAATAATAATAATAATAATAATAATAGAATCTGATTGTAGATGTTCACCTTGGTTAACAACCCGGTGTACATTGAAAAGACGATTTTAAATCTGCGTCAAAAAAATAATAATAATAATAATAATAATAATAATAATAATAATAATAGAGATAGTCACTGATGTCACCATTTCTCACAATAGACCCGACATTACTATCATCGACAAGAAACTTAAGAATGTAATATTCGTGGATGTGTCCATACCAAATAACCACAACACTGAAACAAAGTATACCGAGAAGATCGAAAAGTACACAAATCTTAAAAGAGAAACACAGCAGATGTGGAAAATGAACAACGTAAAGATAGTGCCTTTGATAATTTCTTCAATGTGTCTCATACCAAAAACTTTAATACAAGCATTGGCAGAATTATCTTTACCTGGAAATCTGTACAGACTAATGCAAAAGTCAGTACTATTAGATGCTACGAACATAGTGAGGTCGGTCCTGGAATCGTGATTACGTAGATTTTTACCTTGGTTAACAACCCGGTGTACATTGAAAAAACGATGTTAAATCTGCGTCAAAAAAAAATAATAATAATAATAACGCCGGAGGAGGTGAAAAGTGCCCTAGATGGTGTAAGAAACTAGTCTGCACCTGGTCCGGATGGTATCAACAACTACTGGTGGAAGAAATTTCCCAGTACACATCCACATTTAGCCAGAATCTTTGATTCTTGGCTCAACGGGGACACGCCAATTCCTGAGTGGTTTGTTGAAGGCCGAACCATATTGATACCAAAAAAGGGGGATTTAAAACTACCCAAAAACTATAGACCGATCACTTGCCTCAATACTTGCTACAAGGCTTTCACCAGAATTTTATATTCTAGAACATTGTTGTGGTTAGTGATAAGAGGAATCAATGGTTGCAAAGAAAATCTCCTTATCGATAGATGCATTACACAAGACTCAATCCAATACAAACGCAACCTTAACATGGCGTGGATTGACTACAAAAAAGCGTTTGACAGAACATCTCACGAATTACTGTTGCATCTGCTTAAAGATCTTAAGGTTCCCCTTAACCTAATCCGGTGCATTGAGCGACTGATGTCACTTTGGAAATCAAAGTTCTCTATAACATCTGGAGCACAAAAAGTTATTACCGAACCCATTACGTTTAAAAGGGGCGTATTTCAGGGTGACTCACTCAGTCCTTTGCTAGTCTGTATTTCGCTGCTTCCCTTATCCGTGTCTCTTCGAAAGACACGCGGATATTGCTGTGGACCACCTGGAAGACGTGAGCATAAGGTAACCCATCAGTTTTATATGGATGACCTAAAACTGTACGCAACTAGCGAGCGAGACCTACAACAGTCTCTTAAAGTGGTTCACGAATACACCAGAGATGTTGGAATGGAGTTCGGCCTCGACAAGTGTGCAAAACTTAAGCTAAATAAAGGCCGGTTTTGAAACGATTTAGAAGCTGACCAGCTTGCCGATAGCGCGCTACTTCGCCCTCTACAAAACAACGAGAATTATCGATATTTAGGAATTGATCAAAACCGGACTCAAGATGTTAGAGCTGTGAAGACCGAGCTTGGAAGCAATTACAGGCGACGTTTACGGAGAATTTGGGAATCCGAATTATTCGGAATAAATAAGGTCCTTGCTACCAACATGCTAGCAGTGCCTGTATTGCTTTACTCTTTTGGAGTGGTTAAGTGGACGCGAGAGGAACTGCGCCAGCTGGACGTCAGCACACGAAAATTGATGCATCTTCACCGTAGCACCCGCGCTCATCAACATCCCGTATTTATCTCCCACGCCACCAGGGAGGTCGTGGCCTTTTAAGCTTAGAGTGTAAGCACGATCGACTGGTTTTGAATCTTGCTTGTCAAGTTGCCAATAGTACTGATCCACTGATGCAACTAGTAAGAGCAAACGAAATAGCTAATTTTGGAGCGTTTCTATTCAAGGCAGCGGAGCGAGCAGCGGAAAAATTCGGTCTTAGATTTGCAATAGATCCAAACGACGACCAGTCTCTTGTAAGACTTGAGTCTAAAGCCGTAAGAACTGCAGTTAAAAGAGCAGAACAGCAGATGCTTTTAGAAGATCATATTAATAAGCCGCAACACGGAGTATTTTACCGAAACATAGAAAGACTCAATCTATCTCGAAACCTTACGTTTGGGTTTTTAAAATCTGCTGCGCTCAAGTCTGAGACCGAGGGTTTCCTACTAGCATGCCAGGATGGGGTGATAAACACATTGGTATACCGAAGCCAGTTTTCTAACATTCCTGATACTGCTTGTCGAGCTTGTCGACAGCAACCCGAAACACTAATGCACTTATTAGCTTTGTTCGCGGGTCCAATTCCGAACCGGTTCAGGGAGTATTCGCATGCGCAATATAAAAACGGTCGTTCGCGGTAACACAATTCTGAATTTTTAGTAACAGTTCAGCGTTCGCGGATAACATCGAATTGGTTCGTTACTGATTCAGAATCGGTTTTTGTAGTCCCCGAATTTTTAATGGGTTTCAAAGTTCGGTTCTGCTGTTCATGCGCAATATCAACATTCTCATCATCTGTTTGGTGTTTGTTGTGTTTGAGGTTAACCTTAAGAATTTTGCCCTTTTTGGTTTGGCTTAATTTAATTGGAAGTATAAATCGACCCATACAAATCTGTTTTTGTGAAGTAGAAAGCAGTAATAAAGTTGTTTACAAATCGATAGAAATAGTAAGTTCATTTTTTTTAACAATTATTTATTTATCTGCTAAATTATTTTTAGATAGATATTTTCTTCCATCGACCATGTCCGACCACTTGTCCTCTAGCGATGAGGATATGGAAGAGTTATTAGAACTTACAGATGTTCCTAAAAGCAATGCATATTTTGAGGATGTTGTGCCACAGTTCAATGATATTCAATTTATAGAGCATTTTCGTCTAACCCGTGAAATGACAGAAGAATTAACAAATCGATTTGCTAATTCTCAATACTACAAATGGCAAGAAGGGGATTCAGAAAAAGTAACCCCACATAAATACATTATTGTTTTTTTGTGGTTTGCTGCTAACGAGGCAACATCATTTCGAGATGTTTCGGACAGATTTAACATCACTAAGAGCACCCTATTCAAAATTGTTAGAAGAGTTACATATTTTTAAAGCAATTTATCTCCGGAAGTAATAAAATGGCCAACTGATTTGGAAAAAGAAGAAACTGAGGCACATTTCAGAAACAACAATTTCCCTGGTGTCATTGGTATAATCGATGGCACTCACATAAGAATAGATAAACCTGCAGATGATCCTGACTCTTATCTAAACAGAAAACATTTTTATTCAATTCAGGTAATAAATATTACTAATTTATACGTATAATGGCGATTTTTTAAGTAGATAACAAATAATGAAAATTAGGGTATATACAGTATGTCCGCGGATGCAGTTAACAAGAGGACAAATGGACCAAAAATTGAAAGATACGAAAAAAGTCATTCTTGATAAAAAATTCTGCTTGTCAAAAAAATATGAACAACAATGAGAAAATAGATTTTTATCATATAGGGCGTTTCAAAAATGCAAAAACATAAAATCAAACAAGAGCAAACAGTCATTTTTGACCTTTTAACGTGAAATAATAAATAAAAACTTGTTCCAAATTAATTTTTAATCTTGATTTTGAACTTACTAGAGAAAATTTGAATTTACAAAAAAAATTTAAAAATCAACATTTTTGCAAGGACGCATTTTACATTTACATTTTTTTACATTTTACATTTTTTCCATTGTATATTTATTTTTATTAATGTTTAGTAATGTAGAGGGATGATTCAAGGAAAAGAAGGAAAATGCGTACTTGCAAAAATGTTGATTTTTTTAATTTTTCCTAAATTTAAATTTTTCTTAGTAAGTTTGGAATCAGGTTAAGAAGTAAATTTGGAGCAAGTTTTTCATTTATTATTTCACGTTTAAAGGCCAAAAAATGATTGTCTGCTCTTGTTCGATTTTACGTTTTTGCATTTTTGAGACGCCCTGTATAATAAAAATCTTTCTCATTGTAGTTCATATTTTTTCGACAAGCTAAATTTTTTATCAAAAATGACTTTTTCGTATCTTTCAAATTTTGGTTCATTTGTCCTCTTGTTAATCGCATTCGTGGAAATACAAAAATATTTATTTTTTAAATTTTTCCTAAAATCAAATTTTTGTTTAGTAAGTTAGGAATTAGATTAAGAAGTAAATTTAAAACAAGTTTTTTATTTATTATTTCACGTTAAAAGGCCAAAAAATGACTGTTTGCTCTTGTTCGATTTTATGTTTTTGCATTTTTGAGACGGCCTATATGATAAAAATCTATTTTCTCATTGTGGTTCATATTTTTTTGACAAGCACAATTTTTTTATCAAGAATGACTTTTTTTCATATCTTTCAATTTTTGGTTCATTTGTCCTCTTGTTCCATTTAAAAAAATGCACCATCGTGACGTCACACTTTTTTGCGACACCCTGTATAACCAAAATTATTTTTCTGAAATGCACCGTAGGTTAAAGCTAACGTCTGAAAAATATGAAAATTTTACAGTGAATAATAAAAGAGCTACATAAGACGGGAGGTGAGCTGTAGGATCCTGTATATTTCAATGTCAATTCATTCAAATAAAAAAAAACAAAAAATACGATAATACAGTAAAAACAACAAAATAAATTTTATTCGCCAAAAATAACATAACAAAATAGTAGGTTCTGAACAAAAATAAAACAAAATTCTCATTGAAATAAACTTAATTTACCTATCTAAATATTTAGTAATACAACACATAGATTTATTGCCTCTTCTAATATGGCACATATTCAAATACATACAAAACAACATAGGTACTCTAAAGAAATAAAATAAAATTCTAAATGAAAAATACTTAACATAAATAATACTGGTAGGTATGTTACAGTATCACAGATCAGTTGAAGGAATATAACACTTGTTCTCTAAAAACAAAATAACATAACAAAATAGTAGGTTCTGAACAAAAATAAAACAAAATTCTCATTGAAATAAACTTAATTTACCTATCTAAATATTTAGTAATACAACACATAGATTTATTGCCTCTTCTAATATGGCACATATTCAAATACATACAAAACAACATAGGCACTCTAAAGAAATAAAATAAAATTCTAAATGAAAAATACTTAACATAAATAATACTGGTAGGTATGTTACAGTATCACAGATCAGTTGAAGGAATATAACACTTGTTCTCTAAAAACAAAATAACATAACAAAATAGTAGATTCTGAACAAAAATAAAACAAAATTCTCATTGAAATAAACTTAACTTTACCTATCTAAATATTTAGTAATACAACACATAGATTTATTGCCTCTTCTAATATGGCACATATTCAAAAAACATACAAAACAACGTAGGCACTCTAAAGAAATAAAATAAAATTCTAAATGAAAAATACTTAACATAAATAATACTGGTAGGTTATTACAGTATCACAGATCAGTTGAAGGAATATAACACTTGTTCTCTAAAAACAAAATAACACAACAAAATAGTAAAATTCTGAACAAAAATAAAACAAAATTCTCATTGAAATAAACTTACCTATCTAAATATTTAGTAATACAACACATAGATTTATTGCCTCTTCTAATATGGCACATATTCAAATACATACAAAACAACGTAGGCACTCTAAAGAAATAAAATAAAATTCTAAATGAAAAATACTTAACATAAATAATACTGGTAGGTATGTTACAGTATCACAGATCAGTTGAAGGAATATAACACTTGTTCTCTAAAAACTTTTCTAGTAAAAAATTGTGCTTCTCTAACAAATCGTTCCTCCTTATTTTTACCAAAAGTTTTTTCTCTTCAATTTCCAACCGTTTTTTATAATATTCCTTTCGATCAGTTCTGATTTCCCTCATAATATTATATTTCAGTCTTTTGTTTTCGTTAGGATTTTTTGGTGTTTTCAGAGCCTTTCGTTTTATACCTGAAGAAACAGGGGAGGTAAGAGTTTCGACCATTTGCATTTCACTAGATTCTGTAGGAATTTCAATTCCTACCTCCTGTATATCTTGTTTGGATGTTCCTGGAGCAATTTCTGTCATTTCTATATTTTGTCTAGATGTTCCCAGAGGAGCTACCGTATCAGATGATAACAGTAAGATGGGGTTAATATTTTTTTTTGGCCTAGTATACTATGCAATATATCTGCATATTCAAATACCTTCCTTCCCCTTCCCGTTAGTTTCGAATTATCTACATATTTTTTTGTAATTTCTTTCTAAAACTTTCCACCTATTTTCGCAGTTACTTCCTGTTATTCTCGTTTTAGTAAGAGTTCCCATTTCCTTTGCAATTTCATCGAACATTTTCTTTAAATTTTTTATTTTTAACGAACCCGCCTGGTCTCGGTACTGTTTGTAAAGGTCCAAAAAAGTCAAGGTATTTTGATGAGTCCATCTATGGCCCTCCTCTTCTGTACTTTGGCTTGATGGAATGACCAAAAATTAAGACCCTATTTGAAATAAGTAATTACATATTACATACATATACATATTACTTACCACGTGCCGAATTATCCATTATTTATGACTGGGTTATTTCTTGTGATGCCAACAGGAACAAAAACAAAATAAAAACCTTGATAAATAAAAACAAATTTGGTAAAGTCAGGTTAAGTTAACCCATCAGCTGTTGGAGAAATTCGATTGAAATCCGCGCCGTTCGCGGTAAATAAAAATCCGGAACCGGTATATAATTAGACATGCGCCTTAAGACAATCCTGAACGGTTCCATTCTAGTTCGGAATCGGTTCTTAACGTGACCCGCGAACAAAGCTATTGTTAGCTTGTCCAGTGCTTGCTGTAAGTGGTTACATCCACCGACATAACGATGCGCTTCGGGTACTTTATTATCACCTCAGACATTATTACGGCATCGACGAAACAGCAATTTTGCCATTTGCTCCCGGCGGCAGTAGTGGAAAATGACAACTGTCGCATATATTGGAATTATGCATTCCCACCTACGCATCAAATTCGCGCCAATAAACCTGATATCGTTCTCCTTGATAAAAGGAATAACTCTATGTATGTGATTGAGTTCTCCGCCCCAGCGGAAACTAACATCGATATAAAGGAACGGGAGAAACGAGCCAAATATCAGGATCTACTTGGCGAACTTCGGAGGCTCTATCCGGAGTATAACGTGCGATTGGTTGTCCTGATTGTCGGCGTTTTGGGGGGCATAAAGGAAAATGTGTTGAGAGAGCTGAAGTGTATTCCCGCATGTCAACATTCACCCGAACAACTGGTGATGAAGATGCAGAAATCTGTTGTCCTTGGGTCCCTTCGTTTACTGAGGCAAATGAATTTGGCCGAAGATCACTGACCGAGCGGACGCGAGGAGTGGTCTTCGATACGGATGGCCTTCCGAATGACACCCTATGGGGTCGGAGCCATGGGATACGTCATGTCGGATCTTTCTAAATAATAATAATAAAGTGAATAAAACTATGACTAACAATATATCGATTAAAAACGATAACAAACCGAGTACATTATACATTATTTATTATAAAATCATTCTTTCATAAGGTACAATTTTTTTAAATTCATTTATCACAGTACTTATATCAATATTTGCGGCTAATTCCTGTTCCACAAATGGAACCAGGAGATCTTAATTTTGATTTTACCATACTCATTTTCGAGAAGGTGCATTCGCGTGTAATTTTTAAATCGAACCTTATCAAATAATAATTTTCATATTGTGAATACAGTAATCTTTTTCAGACTAGTGGGGGTGCCACGGCACCACGGCACCTGTGCGCACGCCTATGAGAACTGACCTAAGTAAATGACAATAAGAAAATTATGAAACATAATGTATTTCTTTTTTTTTTAGAGCTTTACAATAGTATTTTTATCTCTACGGGTTCTTTTTTTTTAAGATTTAAATTTTTCCAGTTTTTGACTTTATTACTGTGAATCTTTGGTAAGGCATGTTTTACTTTTTTTATTAACCTATGATATTATTGTTATTTATTTAAGCCAAAAAAAAAACAAAACTAGGGTATTTTTTTTCTGTCCCAATATTAACAAACCTATTTTGTATTACTCGTATATGGATTCTCCTATGTTTTCCAAGTTGCCAATCTAAATGTTTAGTGACAAAATAAGAAATGCAACATCTCTGCCTTGGGGCCATCTAAATGAAACAATGTTTTGTGTGGTTGTTAAGTTTAGTTTGTAATACTTTATTTATTTTTCATGTCAGACCCTATTTTTACCCTTCTAGTCTGTATACCTAGTATGTATTCCAAATCAGAACCTCTATGAAAATCTGTGTTCACAATTCTTAGCATTCTTGGCTTCGTCCAAAAAAGTGACGGTCGTCTTATTGATGATCCCACTCTTTATAGAAAAGCTTTCTGCTCTCACCCACTGATGAGCTGATTTTTTTGATACTTGTGTCAAAGTATACATAAAAACAAGTTACCTTGAAGCGAGAATTTCTAGCCTCGACCATAGGCGTACGCTAAATTTGATACTTGAAAGTTTGAATAATTATAAAATAGTTGGGAAAATAATTTTAATGAAGTGACAGAATTCATGTTTTAATTACCTGTGTTTTTGCTGATTTCATCTTTTACTTTTAATTTGGCAAAAAAAAGGGGAAATACATAATGTACTAGTGTGCCTAATAATTATTCGAAATTTTAAAAGTGAAAACAAATATTAGCAATCGTTTTAGTTTATATTAATGATAAAAAGATATGTTTCGTTTATTAAGACTCCATCAAACCATAAATAAAATAAAAGTGAAATTAATATAATACTATTACAGAGACTTAAAGGTTCTGGTTAATTAAATATTTTTTCCACGACGTTTAATAACATGTTCATTATTCACTATTTTTGAATAGATGATAACACCTATTATTTTACCGGTAAGTAATAGTCCATTACTCGCGGGTCATTACTCATAGGTATAATTATTCAAGTGATGTATGCCTAGTGACATATGTGACAGATATTAAGGTTGATCGGCCAGTTTATAAAATGGCTAAAAGCACTAGCCGTATTATAAAATAATTCAAACTAGACGATTCTTTTAGAATATGGCCGCGTTTTATAAAGTGGCTAGCCATTTTAAAAAACAGCGGAATGGACAATGTGGCTACGACATATAAAATATATAAGTACGGCAAAATTTATGTGCCATGCAATAAAATCGTTGCCCTAACTTAATTGAAAATTATGACCAATTACCTTAAATAATATATAATCATAATTATACATTATTATCTTATTGATTCAGACAGAAAAAAGCAATACAAGGCAGCCAATCAAAATATTCATATCCCTGTAGGCGGAGCCTTCTTGTTTTACTCGCACTATCTCGAGTACGTTAATGGACTATAAACACCTATCGCTTTGACTTTATTATTTATTGTTTTTTATCTATGGCTTGCACGGCTTCTACTGCACTGACGATTTCAGGGTACATTTCATGGTACCGATCGGCTCGAGGTCACTGAGAGAATCAGGTAGCAACAGGGAAAGTTACATTACTTGTTATTATCTATACTTTGCTTGTGTCATACCCTTCACCTAACTAAACAAAATCATAAGAGGTGGCTATGTAGGTGGATACAAAGGGGTAGTAGACAAGAGTAAAAATTTTTTTTTTTATTGCAATGTATCCATTTAATGCCTAAGTTTTATAATGCTTCGCAGGCGGACACCCAAGTGGATACCGTGGCAAATTTTTTTCAGATAAATGCCGTCATAGATGAGTAGGGAGAATAGGACAGTTCTCCATCCTCCGTCCTCCGGAGGAGCTTATCACCTTAATATCTCTGACGTAATTAAATATTTAGGAATCTTCTGTGACGCGTTATTTAGGGCGTGGCCAATACTATCTATCAAATGTCGTCAAATGTCAAAGCTCTGTCATATAGTCAAAAACCATGTGACTTGGAAAATGGCCGTTATGCGTAGGATACTTGTGCTAAGACCTAATATTGATTTGCGCAAACGCGAAAATTTTAGGTTATGTCGTTCGGGCGCTATCGACTAAAATTGTTTTTTAACCCT
Organism: Listronotus oregonensis; assembly: GCA_019359885.1. Lineage (NCBI taxonomy): Eukaryota > Metazoa > Arthropoda > Insecta > Coleoptera > Curculionidae > Listronotus > Listronotus oregonensis. Next base: position 3,629 of record JAHBCN010021514.1, on the reverse strand, counting down.
GATGATGAGTCTTAATGTAACGTCGTACCTATCGAATAGCGAAAACCGCAATGCGCCATCTTTAACCATAAAGGCGCTACAGCTGTTTAAAAATCGTCGAAATTCATCAATTAGCGATTAGGACGGTAACCCTATAGTAAATTGATCATTGTGGGCTTTGTGCTTTAACATCAGGCTTACACGTGGGTCTAATATGGTTATTTTTAGCGTCCTACACAGGTACTAAAATAATGGCGCCTGTCAGCTGTCAAATAGCGCCTGTCAACCGTCATATCTCGCAAACCACGAAACTTAGGAAATTAAGCTTACGTGTACGAGATCCTAATAGATTACTAGGCAAGTGTTAAAAAAACAAATGACGCTTATCACATGTCAACCCAGTCACTTGTCAAACGCCAAACCTAACATGTGGGGGCCCCGCGCTTAAGCATCAGGCCTAGGTCTTAAGCGTGGGGCGCAGAACCTTATAATTATATATGGCCTTATACAGAATATTATTAAAAAGAATACTTAATAAATTTATTTAGCTCGACTCGTTGATAAACCTCATTTACATATCTAAAGCGTATCTGATATGAATAAATTATAATCCATACAGAATATTATTAAAAAGAATACTTAATAAATTTATTTAGCTTGAGTAGCTGATAAACCTCATTTGTCTATCTAAAGCGTATCTAATATGAATAAATTATAATTTACTTCAACTAACCAATCACAAAACAGTTACCAGAAACCAGCCATACGAAACAACTACGTAATATTGTGCAATATTGTGTAAATGGTGCTATGTTGCACGGTTGGCGTAGGAATTCATTCTCCTACCAAACGCTTAACCGCCTTAGCTCTACCCAATCACAGCACAGTTGCCAGAAGCCTCGACGTCACCCACAGCCGAGTATAAATAAGCTGAAAATACGGTTAAACACATCACATCGTCAGTTACAGCCACCTTAAACAGTGTTTTTCCAGCGAATTTTTGAACTTTTTAGACTTTGTATTATTTTTTGTGAAGAGTGATTTTCGTTTTACAATCGTAAGTACTTAGTTTTATTTATTGCTTAAAAACCATTTTTCCTTATAATTACACATAGTTAAATACAAGTTCTTATTTTTATTAGCGCTAGTAATTTATATATTACAAATATAACAAACACCCATCAAATCTTTAAAACTATTGAATGTCTTTATATTGGCTATACATAAATTTCCTAATAATATTAAAAAATGATCAAAAACTTGTTAATAATAGTCATTTTGCATATTACCAACATAATATATGTTTTTAATATAAACAAGAATCAAAAAAACTATTTACCAATTGTAAGTACTTGCTTTATTGCTTAAAACTCATTTTTCCTTATAATTACACATGGTTAAATACAAGTTCTTATTTTTATTAGTGTTAGTAATTTTTTATTACAAACAAATATAACAAACACCCATTAAATCTTTTAAACTATTATTTTTGAACGTTTTTATATTAGCTATACATAAATTTCCTATTAATATTAAAATTTATCGAAAACTTATTATTAATAACCATTTTACATGTTTTTCAAAAAATATTATATTTTTTTAATATATCCAAGTGTCAAAAAACTTTTTTTACAAATGTCATTTTATGAAAGATCGTTATCAGCCGGGATGGCGAAGCCACTTTTCCCGCTGTTTGCGCAAGTTTTTTTCTAATAGTTTCTTCAGAAAATGAGTTTTGATCATCTGCGCACCTTTTACAAAGGTCCTTATATGTTTTTCGCTTATAACTCAGCTTCTAATTGCCGGATCAATACCGTTTTTTTCTCTAAACGATTAAGGATATTAAAATACACATTTTACTTGAGAAAATTTAAAATTAGCATAAAGCCCTTTTGGTACTACTATGTGTTTCTATTTATTTATCAACTGATTGGAATTTTTTTAATTCTGATTAGAGATATTAAAACATACATTTTACTTGTGAAAATTTAAAATTAGCATAAAGCCCTTTTGGTAATGTCTTATAGAACTTGGTTATTTATTAACCGATTGTAATAATTCTTTCTAAATATAATTTAGAACGTTAACACATGCATATTAGTATTCTAAATTTATTATTTGTATAATGCCTTTTTGGTAATATTATGTATAACTTTTTTATGTATTACTCAATTGTAATAATTCTTTTTAAATATGGATTAAGACGCTAAAACCTACATGTTTAAACTTAAAATAGAACCTTTTTGATAGTTCTAGAACCTTCGATATCGAGAACGTTCTAATAGTTCGATATTATTTCAGATCATGTTCGTATGCCAATATTGTTCCCGCTCATTTACCCGCAAAGATAATTTTAAACGCCATGGCGATTGTCGTGTAACCGTCAAGATTTGTGACAAGTGTGGGGCCATTTACAAGTCCGAGGGGGCTCTCCAACGACATCACCGTGAGAAACATCCAGCCCCAAAGACAAGCCGAAGCCCCACTAGCCATGACGTCTAAGAAAGCAAGACTTGACCTCCAAGATGGTAAAGTTTAAAATATTTCTAACTGTAATTGTTAAATTATTTCCTAACATTTAAATAGGTAAACTAAATAGTTATTATTTTTACAGAACCATCGACATCTACAGCTACTAGACATTGCGGGGTGTGCAATATGAATGTGTCTTTATCCAAGTATCCAGGGCATTTGCGCACCCTTCAACATAGGACCAAATGTTGTGTAGAGCAGGAGGAAGCTGGAATCCAGTTGATTAGGACGTCGTTTAGGAGCCGAATTGCGACATACCGATTAACATCTAATGAGGACCCCACCAACGTGAAAATATTTACGGAAAACCTTAACTCCAATTTCGTCAAGTTGGTGGGGAAGCAGCTTCAAAATTGGGAACGCCTTAAGGTCGGTGTGGAGCTTTTCGGACGCTTCCTCCTGCAGACCAAAGAAGTAGCTGAGTAGGGAGAGATGATTCGTTCAACGCCCTCCGCCTCCGGAGGAGCTTATTATCTCGAAATCTTGACGTCATACATTAATTAGGAATCTTGGGTGAGGCTTATTTTGAGCACTGCGCATGCGCTAAAAATGGCGGTCGTCAAATGTCAAATGTCAAATGTCAAACGTCATATGTCAAAGACCATGTGACTTGGAAAAGTTAGGTTAAGTGTATGAGATATATTTTAGAGCATTAGCATGCGCTAAAAAATGGCGACTGTCAGCTGTCAAACGTCAAATGTTAAACGTCAAACGTCAAAACCATGTGACTTAGAAAAGTTAGGTTATGTATGAGATGTATCTTAGGGTCTTAAAACAGGTACTAAAATAATGGCGCCTGTCAGCTGTCAAATATCACCTGTCGCCTGTCATATTTCGCGACCCACGTGACTTTTGAACCTGCTTACGTTTGGGTGAGACATAATTAAGGGTCCTACGCATGCGTTAAAATAATGGCGTCTGTCAGCTGTCATTTGTCAAACATCAAATGTCAAACCTAACATTGGGGGCCCCCTACGCTTAAGCACCAGGCCTGGGGCGTAGGCTTGGGGCTTAGGCGCGGGGTGAAGAGCCTTATTATTATTATATTAATCTTACAATTTTTGAATATTAAAATAATAAAACACTTTGTATATATTAATTTAATTTAATTTATTTAA
>JAHBCN010021513.1:0-14112 GCA_019359885.1 Listronotus oregonensis | reverse complement strand
ACTTTGGGCTATTTATTAGTGTAAATATCTTGTTATAAATGTATATTTTTTGTTTTTGTAAGTAAAGGAATAATCACAAACCTTTAGGAAGACTAAAAAAAACATTGATGTACATATTTAGATCAGATTTTTTAAAAAAGACCTACAAAGACAAATTTGGCATTATAGCACAAATAATTATTTTTTTCTTTGGATAAACTTTTACGAGGCACTGGGTTGGATTTGGGATGCTAGGAAAAACGTACACAGTTATACAAACCTAAAGTCAATGAATACAAATACAAGACAATAAATGGATGCAAAATTTTATCAGATCAGAAAGACATTTACACAACGAAAATTAAATTACTTAGTTAATAAAAATACTTACAAAACAAAAAGACCGACATAGCCATTTTTTAAAAATTAAGTGGTCGACAAAACGTGTTCATATTCTTAAAAAAATGTTATTTTAATTCCAAATTTAACCCTAGTTTTAAGAGTATATAATTATTAGCTGTCTGCTTTTTACCTATTTTCCGGTGATCCGATAATTGTTCTAACCACAAGCAAGTGGGATTAAAATGAGGTAGTTTAGATCATTTTATCTATTTTAATAGTTTCCGCCGATCAATATGAGCACAAGAAGGGAGAAAAAAGGTTGTATCCTTATTTTGTTTCTTTTTCGCACGCTTGTTTACACTAACAAGAGGCACCTTTAGTGGGTGTATCCTCGAAGAGTGAATAAAAAACAATAAAACATTAACAATTTGACAATAGAGAAAACATCTGTCAGAGGTTATGTAATTTAATTTAAATTTTTTTACATTAAGCTGACCAGTAAAACATAATTAATATATATTTTTTTTATTCGTTTGGTTTTTTTTATGGATTTTAATAAGATGGGTCAGGACGACACAAAAAAGTTATTTATATTTTTAAATCGCCCTGATGGACTCCAGGTTGTGTGTGTCTAGTTGTGAGGATTGGGATTCTTTAATTTTTGTATTTGTTAATTTTTCTATAACTATTTCTTTTAATAATTATCATTTTATTCTCGAAATGCATGGCTTGTTAGGCCAAAGTAAAAAAAAGTTAAGAGTCCATTCGCGCCACGAAAATTGGATCCAATTTGGGGTTCGGGGAATAATGTTTTTTTTTTCAAAAACGGTATAAGTTATCGATAATTTTTAAAAACTATATGAAAGACAACACTTAAATCTAGGCTTCTGCTGTAATAGTTTTTTAAATTTGGATTTAATTTTTAATATTTCTTTGAGTGAAAGTCACCCTAAAATCGGTCATGTTTCGATACTATTTTTTCTTGACTCGACTCATATTTCAAAAATCCCTTACAGCAGAAGCAGAGATTATTTCCTTACCTTTAAAATTGTGTATAATTTATGTCATTTAAGTGAAAAATAGTTACCGAAAAACGTTATCTCCTGTAGGCTTGCAATCGGAAACAACATCGCATCGATACACCGAATTTGGAAGAACCTAAATAAAATATAATATTTTTAATGCGGCTATACAAAAATTGTGGTAGTGAAAGTTTTTAGTCTCCGCCCACCGTCTCCGCGTCCTTTCGCCCGACCCCTAAGGTGTAGCGTAAATGCACCCTTAAAGGAAGAAAATTTTAAAATTTTAACACTTGAGGTAAAAATTGGAATAAAAGTTTGCATAGAAAAATCATTTTTGAAGTTATACGAAAGTTGGTAATTATACGTCTGATTACTTAGAAAAATAAAAAGTGGTAGTATTTTCGGACCTTTATCGACTGAGTGGTAAGAAGGGCGGATAAAAGTTGTATGAGAAATTGGTACTCTCATTCATAAGCAGCACTTATTTTAAAAATAATAACAAATAAAATAAGACACTTATATTAGAAATTAATAGCAAATAAAATAAGATGAAATGAAAATGTTTAATTCCACGACGTGCGCTACACCACGAAGTGTCTGACGGAAGACGAAGCGCGGGGAGCGTGATGTGATGTGACACATCGAAATGGGGGGAGGGAGCCAGTATCGAATGTGTGAAATTTTTCGGCAAACACGGGAAAAAACAAAACTACCAAAATCCTGTGGTCCACGCGTGCAAAAGCTGCTATTGTCTATAAATAAGTCTCTCTTTTTCTGTTACTTAGTATATATGATTATAAAACCCAAGTATTTTAGGCTTTAAATAATAAAAAAATTGTTATTTATACATAATTCGCCAACTATCATCCACGATATAAAATTGTTTTCATTAAAAGTTTTGTCTGTATAAATTAGTCTTTGGTGGTCTACTTAGGTAACAAACTTCTTTTATTAACTGTCTACCTTTTCTAATTAACTAAATTACCTCTTTTGACTTTATTGGCCAAGTATTCCTAATTAGATGTCTTTTTTAACAGCATTCTCCCTTAAGAATCCTTAGATTATCTGACCGTACTTCTTTAAATGACCAGGCATTTTCTGGAGAAAAGAACGAAATTAGACGTAGATCTTTGACAAAAACTTAACTGGATTACGTTATAATGGAATACGATTTGGATAGTAGGGAATACATGGGTTATTAGCTGTCTTTAGATTAAGGATATTTAAAGCTTTTAAAAGAAATTAAAAGTATTGATAAAAAATGAAAAATAAGCATATTAACATTATTACTTGGTAGTCTTGTATTCAAGTGGTTATATTTTAATCTTACAACAAAGTTAAAATATTTATATTTTAAGTGGCCAAAAGTTTTATAACATTACCAATGGGCGTTTCAGGTTATTAATACCACAAGTCGACAACATTTTTGTAACATCGATAAGAATGCTTATTTTGCGTTTCATTGAGAAATTTATTAAAACACTTTTTCCCAGAAATGGCATAGAACGTCCCATTTTCAAGTACCTGCTTCTCTTTTATATAATGCGATCTTTGAAATCATTTTTACCTGCCTTAGGACCGGAAAGAAAACAACAAGACGCATTTATTTAGTTTTGTACGAATTTTTAAAAGAGTTTATTGTTTTCTGCAGTTTAGTTGGTTTCTGTTTGTTTACAGTACAGTCAAGTGTTTAAGTCGATATTGATATAAAATAAAGGTTAAAAGTCGTCGATGTTGAAAAAATTTCAGCCAATAAGTTTTGTCTTGTATGTGGTCGAATTTATTATAAAGTCCCTAATCCTGGGAAGTGCTTTTTATTTTTGTGAAAGTTAAAAATAAAAGCCCCCAGAGTTCATATTTTATATTTTAAGTTTGCCTTTGCGTTTTTTTCCGGGTTCTTTTTGATCCCTCATTAGCTCTTGCTGCGCTAAGGCCGTTTCTCATGCCAGAATACGGTACCGATAGCGCCTTTAAACCTGGACATCGTGTTTCCCAGTGATTCTAATTCTTCATCAGAATCTGATTTTCAACTTGCTGAGAGCACCATTTTACCAACTACCACTAAACCTTACTTAAAAACCCAGAATGAATTTATTGACTTGGTACGTGACCTAAGATTGTCAAAACAAAAATCGAACTTCTTATTCAACTAATGGAACTTTTAGATAAAAAACAAGTGTTTTATTTTACCAAAAACAATGTAGCATTTTCGGTTTTTTTTAATGGAAGGGTCGCTATATATCTTGTTGTGATATTGATGGTTTAATAATAGCTCAATATGAAACATGATCCTAACAACTGGCTTTATTCATAGATTCGTCGAATAACAGCGTAAAAGCAGTTCGGCTTCATAATAAACAAAAAACCATCTATTCCTTTAGCCCATTCAGTGACAATAAAGTAGGCAAAAATTTCTAGTTAAGGATTTAATTTAAAAGTCATAAGTTTTCTGTAGGACAGTAGTGGGCAACAAAAAAACACTACGGTAAAAATAATTGGCCTCATAAAACTTCTTTTGAACCTGGTATTTCAAACATTAAATACGCCCCCATTGTTAACCCAAAAAAGGTGCTGCTACCACCTTTCCATATTAAGCTTGGACTAATGAAAAACTTTGTCAAAGCCATGGACAAAAAAGGTAGTGATTTCCAGTACCTAAATGAAATATTTCCTTAATTAAGTGATACAAAATTAAAAGAAGGCATATTTATTAGACCTCAGACAAGGAAGGTCTTAAATAATCTCCGTTTTTAAAAACAATTAAATAAAGGCATTGGTAGCTTGGACGAGTTTTGTACGTGTAGTGAAAGGATATCTAGAGAGTAAACATTCCTAAACAATTTTGACAAAACCGCTTTACCAATCCATAAATAGCTAAATAAACAAAGCAATTCAGGGAATTTTGTTGCAACAAAGCACGCCGAAACGGTAAAAAACCGTAGCGCATCCAATGAGAACTCGTGATTCGCGCGCCAAAAAACAACTGCTTAAGATGCTTTACTGATGAAGGGGAATTGGGCAACACGTCGGGAGAGTGTGCGAAGCCCGCGCGCCAGCGGAAGATGTTCAGTAGGACAATTTGCCTGGTCAGTTAAGCTCATTGTCTGAAAGTTTTTTTGTTTCTTACGATATGAACGTAAAAAATCTCTTGCATTCTGGTAAAATTGCCAAAATGTTCTCTTAAGTATTTGATAGAAAAATAGTTTTTCTATGGTAATAAATGTATTTCTTTCTTTGTGTTTTAGACCAAGAAATTTAACTAGCTCATATCTTTTTTAAAAAGCTTATATCATAAGTTTTCGTACAAAAGTATACATTTTTCTTAGCTAGTAAAGCTATTCTAAAAATTTCTCTGTGTAAATTGTAACATGACACATTCCTCGTAAGGTTTTAAGGTAACCAGAAATAAAGTGTGATAAAAGTGACTTGAAAAACTGGAGTGGTGATTACAAAAGTATAAATTACATCAAGTGTCACAAGAGTGACAAGTGATACATGGTGTCCCAAAAACTGTAAATAATTTTAAAACTTGACTTTCAATATTTTGATTTCTCTTGTGTTATAAAACACTTTCTGTTTGTCCTGTAACGTTGTCGTATTTTTACGCTTAATGGACTCCGCAGTCGTGAAGGCGATTCGGGGTTTTAAGTGAAATAAATATTTTTTTTTGCCAAATTCAAGTGAATTTTTGCGCCAAATACAAGGGCAAATTTTGTTACTTTTCCTTTCTAATACTTTGTAAATTTAAGCCCTATTGGTAAGAATGTAAAAATCTGGTATTGTCAGTAGATAGTAAGTTTATGTTTCAGAATTCTAAGACCTTGACAAATTAAATCTAAGGCTATCGGTGACTAAATGATAATTTCGATCTTTTACATTTCTTTCATTTGATTAAAGTAAACTTAATTTCATAAAATTTGTCAAGGTAAAAAATTTTCTCTTTAGAATTGTATATATTTATATTTTAGTTAGTTGACTTAAGTTAGTGATACGACCCATTGGCGTATCACACCATATTTGGTGTAGTATTTAATTGCATATTGGTTTAAATAAAAACTTGTGTACAGTTACTCCATTCGTTGTGTCTTCAATAGTAATAGTCTTTTTACAGGGCGTCCAAACATTAATTTGCACCTATGTTTTTGGGTAATATTTGGCCGACAGCCGAGTTTGTCGGCAGCTACTTATAGTGCGAAAGCACAACGATAATAGTTTCCCCACTACACCTATCTTTACTTGGAAAAAAAGGAATGCACAAAAACCATTGCACTGACTTTACAAGAAAAAAATGTAACTGTACAAGGTTATTCATTTTAAAGCAAACAGGGCTTTATTTTCGAACTTCCCTGTACTTTTTTTCCGTAGAATTCAATAATCTAATCAGGAAAACATTTAAAACAAAAACAAAAGAGTTACAGCACAAGTGACGTATTTTTTAAAATGGAATACCCCGTATATTTTTATATCAATAGGTAGAGATTTTCACGCGGTTCTGCTGCAATTGTCTTAAAACTGTAGGATACTATAAGGAAAGTTTCACCTGAAAAAACCTGACTGCCACAGGTCACAGGTGCTTATTTGTCAAAGTCAAAAATTTAAAAAATACGTTTATTACTTTTTGGAGTAGTTTTTTAATGAGGTTTTTATCAAAAGAACGGCTTTAAATTATATAATATGCTAAAAATGATATGATATATCTATTTCTAAACCAAGCAGCAAAATTAAAATAAACGGAAAAAATTAAAATACAATACGAGGTAAAATATGGTGGTAATAAGAACACTTATAAGAAAAAAATATAATATTACTAATAATTTAAATGTTTCATATGACCCCCGTTATTTTCGAAACATGATCTATAGCCCCTCCTTAGCCTTTTTAAGCTCGCCGATATTATTTGAGGTTCTTGGTTAAGACGATTAATTTCACTTACTATTTTTTCTCTCATTTCTTCCGTTTGTGTTCCCATTTTGGTAAACGACATTCTTTAAGTGACCCCATAGAAAAGTGTCTTAAATTGTGGCCATCTAATAGTGCCATAACGTCCATTCCACTGATTGTATCGGCCATTGAGTTGTTGCCAAATTATCTTGCGATACGTTTCGAGTGGTAATTCTTCTAAAATGTCCTCAATATCGTTTTCAAGAAGATTGAGATATCTTTCTTCAGTTAAGGATCCCTCATAAAATATTGGCCCGACAATTCTATTGTTAAGCACACCACACTAGACATGAAGAGTAGACCTCCCTTGGTATTTAATGTCTTGAAATTTCCTGGGATTTTGTCTGGCCCAGCTGTGCGTATTGCGTCGCTTAAATATTCCCGATGTAGTGAACGTAGCTTCATCCGTCCAAAGAATCGTTTGAAACAGGGTAGGATCGTTATCTTGTTCATGGATTTAAAGTTGGAAAACAAATTGAAAGCGAAGCTTCTTTTGTTCACGTGTTAAATGCTGCACTGGAAGAACGTGATATGGAAGATACTTAAATTATTTCAGTGTTCTCTGAACCGTCGCATAGGTTACTCGTATTCTTGCAGGGCCATACCTCAAGTCTCTAACTGAGTCAGTAATTGAGTTTATGGGATACAAATTAAAATAATTTAGAATAGCTCGATCCCGGTTTCTTTTTCTTATTGTAGTCCTTTTTCTAATATGTTACGATTTTATTTCTTTGAATAAGACCTTCAGTTTTAAAATCGTTTTTACTAATATATTTCGGTGAAAATTCGCAACATATCTTCGTTTTGTTTCCCTGGCGTTTTCTCCACATTTATAATAGAGAGTTATAATTTGAAGCCGTTCTTCTAATAAAAACTTTATTATTAAACTACTCCAAAAAGTATTAAAAGTATTTTTAAAATTCTTGACTTTGACAAATAAGCACCTGTGTACTGTGGCAGCCAGGTTTTTTTAGGTGAAATTATCCTTATAGTATCATGCAGTTTTTAGACAGTTGCAGCAGAACCGCAGGAAATAAACCCAGCAACCCCTATATCACCGAATCCCTCGTAAAAATCTTTATCTATTGATATAAAAATATACGGAGTATTCCATTTAAAAAATACGTCACTCGTGATGTAACTCTTTTGTTTTTGTTTCAAATGTTTTTCTGATTAGATTATTAAATTCTACGGGAAAAAATACACAAAATGGCTATATTCGTTTTTTTAAAAAAGTACAGGGAAGTTTAAAAATAAAGCCCTGTTTACTTTAAAATGAATAATCCTGTACAAGGCTCCATTTGGATAAAAAAATTCATTTTCTTCAAAAAATCTTTACATATTTTTGCCAAAACTACACAGATTTTAAGATAATTTAGAATATTTAAAATGGTACAAATTTTCTTATTCTGGAAAACGTGAAACTAAATTTATTGGCTCTCTGTAATTTTTTCGTACCTGTTCACTAAAAAACCATAATCGCTCATAAAATTGCTTTTACGAATTTGTTTCGTATTCAAAGTGATAGGTTATAGCCTATATAAAGAAATACCAGAAAAGTTTTAAAAAAATTATATTTCTATACACATTTTTCTACAGACAATGTTTGGCACAAGTTTCCATTACACCCATTATCCAAAGCCCAATAACTATTTAACTTTATTATTTTAAATTGGTTTAGCTCGCATTGACAACGGGATCAGTTAAAGATAAATGACATAAATCTGGACCCTTATCATTCGCATCTGGTGACCGCCAATACTGCCACTCAGACAATCTAATTTGTTTTAAACGCGCTGAATTCTGGACGGAAAATTGTTTATTTTCTGCAACTGGAACATTGGATCGACAGTTTTAAAGGCTAACTTATAAATTTAGTGCAAAATAAAAAAAAATAAGTTTGTTAATCTATACGTTAATAATTTATTTTTATCTTGCGACAGTCCACTAAGGCTGAAAGCCAAGTACTAACGTACCGTGGGTGTCTTAAATGTAATAAAAGGTAGTTTATTAACCCGGAATTTAAGTATTAGAAGAAGAGGGCGGCAAGTTCTTCAATCAGAAAACTCTTGGGATGAAGGAATGAACAAAGTAGGAAGTTCGAGGCCCCACAAGTTGGACTGTAAGGGGATGCATAATAGTGGCACTATCATTTATTTCTGTTGAAAGCTGCCAGAGGAGAAATTATACTGGCCAACTCCTTGGAGCAGAAGCCGTAAAAATACCTACAAAAGAGCGGCAGATTCCCTACATCCCGTCGGTGGGCAAGGACGCTTTCATGTAATCGTGTAATTATTATTAAAATAAAAAGCTCTTCTCTGAATGAAATCAAGAATGCTTAAAGTTATAGGAGACGTCATTACTCAGATATGTGAACCATAGTCTAAAGAGGGTCAGATTTAGGATACATATAGATTATAAGAAGAGAAATACTTTCTGGCTTAAAAGAGGAGTTCAAGCTATTTTAAAGCTGCTGACAAGGTTGAATGACTCTTTGTTCTACAGAATTTAGCCGTTCTTAATATGTAAAGGATGAGCATTGACAGCAAACATGATTATGCTTATAGACCACTTATAATAATATTAATAACAAAATATTAATTAAAGTTAGGACTAAAAATTATTATTATTATTATTGTTAATTATATCCCTAAAATTAACAAATATATACTTTTTTTAGACCGAGGCGTGCTCATAGAACTACAGAATTGATCACGAATTTCACCTGGCCTAATGTGAATGGTTAAAACACCGATTTTCGTTAGATCAACGGGCGTGGTTAGTAGTCTCATGTGTGAGCATGGGAGAAAACCACGTACTGTTTTGTGTGGTTCGGATTCCCGTTTCACGTTTGAATGGCGTTCCCGGATGTTAAAAGGAAATATTTCAGAGAAGGTTGTTATTGGTATAACGTCCGTAGTAGCACTATCGCGTTGCCAAGAAGGTGACATAAAAAAGCAATATCTGCATGTTTCGGCCGTTGAACATTATTGACGAATCTTGGGATAAACATTTAAAAATCCAGCCCCGAGGTGATTCGTATCGTGGGTATATTTAGTTGGGGAAAAGGTAAGCCGAGGAGTCTTTTACCGAAAGTGGCATTAGTCCGCTGAAAAGGCTCTTAAGCCTAAGGACATTGCCATGATGGAAAAGGTTCTATTAAGGAGTCGTTTTCCCACTTCCACTCCCTTCCACAAAAATATGGACAGCTTTAAACTGCTGCAGGTAAATCTGCGCCATGCCTAGGTCGCCCCGACCGTGCTATGCAGAAGTTTTCAAGAAGAAAGCTCTCGTACAAGAGCCATGGATAAATGATGGATCCATAAGTGGCTTTAGCCCGCCTGAGGTAAGGTACTATATTATAAAGAGGCCATCAAACCAAGAGCATATTTATTATACACATAACATGAAGCAGCATAAACATCAACGACAAAGGTGAGTCTCCATTAGAATTTATTTAAGGTGAAAGGTTAGTTACAGCCGATTTAGGCTCAAAACCCACTTTTGTAACATCGACTAGGCAGAAGCTAGTAGATTTTACTTTTTGTAACCACGATATATATGATAACATAATTAACTGGCATGTCTCGGACGTACCACCGTGTGCTAAGGTACACTGGGTCCTTGCAAGCGATTGTACTACGAATAATCCCAGTTCCTTAAAATAAACCGAGGGGATCTACACCGTACCATGGCTCTACTATAATCACGGGTCAGGTCACTCCAACAGAAACGACTTAGAGGTCGAAAAAGCCAACAAAGGCAGATTAAAAATTGGCCTTGTCACTTGGTGAAATATTAGAAAATAAAATGAGCTATAGGCAAATTCTAACTTTTTTAATCGCCAGGTCTAGATGGAATTTACCCAATATTGCTGCAAAGACGTCAAGATACAGTAGTACTACATATCTGTAAGATTTTCAAAGTAAGCATAGCTTGAGGTTATATACAAATTGTATGGCAAAAAGTTACCGTGATTTACTTACTAAAAATTGGCAGAATTTCAGACCACACGCTCAAAACATTTAACTTATTTTTATTTCTGCTAAAAACGCTAGAAAATATGGTTGAAGCCCATTAAATACCTACGAAAGGGCGATAGATCCCATAGAGCTCGTCAATACACAAGAAATGGAAGACTTCTAGTAGATTGGGAACAACTCTATTTTGAAATAAAATTAAGAATGCTACAGCTGTGTGTAAAGATGACATTCGCCTGATGGTAACAGTATTTCAAGCAGGTTTTAATTTGGGAAACATACAGAGTATACAGATTAGAAGGAAAAATATTTTCTGGCTCGAAAGTACAGCTTTTTCGAAATTTCTGTGGCAATGGATATAAAGTGTTCGAGCCAGTTAAGGTAATTTTCAAAAGTAACGCACACAAGGTTTGATTACTTTTTGTCCTGTCAAACTTGTGTTTTAAAGGATTAAAATAAGGTTTTCGCGGTCAAAAACATTAATGAAATGTCATGTATTGTATTGTATTGTATTGTATTGTAATGAACGGGGTCGCTCGGCTCTAGTGTAGCCCTCCTTCACTTCGACCTAAAGAGATCTTTTGTGAATACCCTTCGTTGTTTAGTGCCCGGTAATTCCTATACCTTTAGCAAAGTTCAGGATACTACGCGGTGCAAGCTGAATAATATCTCTAGGAGTAAGATATACCCCTTCGAGGTATTTAAGCCGTTGTCGGGTCAGTTCTCTGCATTCACAGAGAATGTGTTCCGCAGTTTCGTTTCCTTCGTGACAAAACCGACATTGTTCATCCTCAGTCTTTCCCATTTTTTTCAGGTGATACCTCCAAGGGCCATGTCCTGTTAGGAAGTCGGTAACCAGTTTAAGTTCATTTTTTTGAAGTTCCAGTAGCTTCATTGTGTACTTAGGTGAATGCGAAATAAATCTTTTCGCCTGCCTTTGTCCTGGGATGTTGTTCCAGTAAGTCTCTTTTTGACTTTTTTCCCATGTTCTAAGTTCCTCGTAGAGGTGGCCTCCAGTGGTACCACAGAAGGGCTCAGGTCCATAGAATGGTCTCTGTGCTCCTTCCTTGGCGAGTTAATCGGCAATTTCATTACCCTCCACTCCTTCATGTCCTGGTACCCACTCCAGAGTAACTCTGTTGTGTTTGGCCAGTTAAAAATGTCATGTAAAAAAAGATATCCATATAACTTTGCACTCGTATTCCCATTAAACCCAAGGAGTTCTATAACTATCAAAACTATAAAAGGAATTAATGATAGTACAGATGAGATCTTTGATATTAAAATAAAAGTTGGTACTTAAATTAGACCTAAAAGAAAACTGGAAAGCCATGAAATAAAAAAAAATCTAGAATTTTAAGGCACTCTTAAATTAAATAAATATAATAATCAATAACACGAAATTATGTTGGTTTGACTTCTAACATTTGAAAGTAAAATAAATATTGTTACTTGTTTTAATTTCTTAATAAATATTTTCTTAATAACTAATGCTTCTTGCACCTACCTAACGTAGCATCTGTCTGATGAAGTAACTGAATTTGTCCTAATTTAGTGTTTTGGTTCGCAGGGAAAACCTGGAAAAAAATGTTGGATAAAAGTTGTGTGAAAAATGTTAATTGAAATTATACAATAAACTTTTATTATAAAAAAATTCTCAATAAAAGTGTAGTATAAGAATTAAACTGTGTATTAAAAAGCAGTTTTATTCGCTACCCTAAGACAAAGTGTTGCTTTTTTTATAAATTTTTAATAATTTTATCTTTCTTTACTTGCAGTAATTTTTTTTGTCTTAAGATATATTAAGCATACGTAGCTCTGTAAACGTAAACCTTATTAATTTAAAACAGGCTAGGGTTTTGTTTTTTAAACTGATACATCAGGTAAGACAAAGGTAGGCTTTTAAAATAATACGAATCTATGTACAAACTAAGCTATATAATTTTTCTTTTAGATATTTAAAAACTATTTTATCTAAAACACAACCCACCCGACCACCTGTGTCCAGAGTAACCACAGACTTCATGGATCAGCTCTACATTAACCGCTTACCATAGCCTTTAAGATCGCCGATCCCTCTCCAGCCAAACATTAATGGCACGTAGATTGTTAAACTCTTACTTTAACAACAATTAGACATGAAAGGCAAAGTGAAATGTAATACCGCTTGAAACAGTCCACTAAAGCTGAAGGCCTAAGTACTAAAAGTACTTTATTACCGCGGGACTCAAACATTTCGAGATTTGAAGAAGAAGGAAAAACCTTTTCTGGCAGCAGGTTCCACAGTACGGACACTCCAAGGATGAAGAAAAAGCCTTGGACATTCCAAGGGCAATGATTCAGGTTTCATTAAAAAACCCAAAGAATTGTTTCAGTTCTGAAAAACAAAGGATAGCACATCTGCTAAGGATCTTTTGTACCGGAATCCTCATCGCACATTTTTTTAAGACTATTGCTGGTATTCCATCCAACGTAAACAATTTTTCGGTGTAAGAGATTAAAATATATGCTCGATCTGCTGTGCTTAAAAAATGCTATGTGACATTCATGAGGAACGGGTACAGATACAGGTTGGAAGAGAAAGATTACCAGGAGAATTAAGGTAGTTGGGTCATGCAAGCAACATCTTAAGAAATCCTTCAAATTTTGAATATAAGTTATTAAATGTACAACACATGTGCTGGTAAAATTTAAAGAAGATTGACCACGTCTAATACGAGATAATCGCGATTAAAAATTGCAATTTTTGTACATGTAGCATGGAAGAAGCGTGGGAAAATGACAGGTTTATTAATTTTTGCCTTTGAAGGAGGCTTACCATCCTTACGAAAAAACTAGTATAATGAAGAAAAATATATTTTGAATATTTAAAAAAAATGAAAATTATTCACAACGTAGTTTGAACAAAAAACTAATATTAATTACATCTTTAGAGATATATTTTTACGGGTAGGAATATGAGAAGGAGCTGCAAGTAGATGAACTGGCAACGTTAAAACGAGTCCAAAGGCGGAGTAAAAGAAAAAAGCGCGAAATTACCAAACGACTAAAAATTAATTTAAAAATTTATTATTTTTTTTTTATTGAATGATAATAATAATAAGTACATATAATCATAAAAAGGGTTTACTACATTGTATTATTGGTTTATTAAAAATTTTAATATTAAATACAGAATATACTAGACGAAAAGTTGTTACCCCGACAGTTGGGAGGGTTACAATTCGTTAAGGGATTAAAAGACGCTTTAGTCCCAAGGTTTATATACTATTTGATTTACTTTAGATAATAAAATTTAAAAAAAAACTATTTAACGGTACTTTAACATATCGATGGAAGCGAGGCTGTCAGGTGTAGGGTTATTATATTGTTGATATCGATACACCACCAGAAACAATTTCTGTGTTCCTATGACACTAAACAAAATATGACGCTATTAAACTGAAATTGTCAAAAATTGAGCATTCGTAGTAATGGATATAGGGAAAGAAAATTTACGAGAAGCAGTTTTCCGAATATAAAAAGTGGTGCGCCGGCCGCAATGTTGAAAACATTACGTAAGAAAAGGTGCTTCTGGGCTACTTCTTGAAGAAATCGACCTAGCTGAAAAAATCAAATGTTCTGGATTTGGATCAAGTAAAAGAATTTTTAGTAACAGCACCTGATAAGGAATTTCTGGCACACAAGGTAAATTAGTACCTAATGTAGCATTTGGCTATTTATGCTCCTACATCGAAATTTGTCGATTTTGCTGGACACAAATTATTCAAAAAATAGCAAAGTTTTTTTTTAATTCCTATCTTAATTTTTTAAGAACTATGCTGCTCTAACAAAAATAACGGTATGAA
>JAHBCN010021512.1:0-14081 GCA_019359885.1 Listronotus oregonensis | reverse complement strand
ATATGACAAACCAGATAATCACATAAAAAATACGGCATTTTATAAAAAAAAAAAAAAATAACCCTAGCAATTTTACTTAATGTTCATTTTTTTTAATTATTATTTTTGAATCCAACGGGAAAAATTATATTAAATGGCTATCCCAGTTTATTTTATATTAAAAGTCCCAGTTAGATATCCCTGTACAGGGTGATCAGTTAAGGGTAGCGAGTGGCCATATCTCATAAGATTTAGTCGTATAGATTTAAAAAAAAACTTATAAAAGTCACCAAGAGAAATTGTGGAAATTTTTTGACTTTGTCAAAGTCCGCTAGAGGGCGTAACCCCACCCCAAATTTAAAAAAAAGGGTTTTTAAAATTTTGTTAATGAAAGTATATCGATGATATCATTTTTATATTTACGCCCTTTTTTCCTACATTTTTTGTCTAAAAGTTTTGTTCACCATCAAAATAAAGGGGGGGGGAAGTTAAATTTTTTTTTTTAAACAAACCAAGTTTTCCCCGTTTCTTTTGACGTTTTAGCAAACTTGGGCTCTTGAAAGAGCATAATTTGCACTACAAAATGTTTATTTGGTTTTTAAATTTTTAACTTTTGCTTCGCCGTAGATTTAACGAAATTGTTGCAAATTTTTGTTTTTTTTTTTTAAAACAAATGTAATGGTATATTAATTTTTATATATTTAAAAGGGAAAATTTTCAAATTTAATGAAAAGATTTATTATCTACCTTTTTTAACCGTTGATATTGACCAAAATATTTTTATTACTTAAAAAATGGCACGCCACTGTTTTTATCAAAAAAAAATAGTTTTGTAATTTTTATTAGTTGCAATAAAAAAAAACCTTTTGTTTTTTTTCGTTAGACAAACGGTTAATTTTTTTTTCCAAATATGTAAATTAGTTTTTTTCGAGATATGGGCGCCCCATGAAACATATTTTTTTTTTTTAACCAAAACCGTTTGTCTAACGAAAAAAAGTCAAGAGGTTCTTTTTTTAGCAACTAATAAGGAAAAAACTGATTTTTATTTTGATAAAAAAAGTGGCGTGCCATTTTTTAATGTAATAAAATTATATTTTGGTCAATATCAACGGTTCAAAAAAAGGTAGATAATAAATTTTTTTCATTAAATTATAGAGAAATTTATCCTCTTTTAAAATATATAAAAATTAATATACCATTACATTTTTTTTTTTTTAAAAAAAAACCCAAAAAATTTTTTGCTACCATTTCAGTTAAAAATCTAGCGGCGGCAAAAGTCAAATATTCAAAACCAAATAAGCGTTGTGTAGTGCAAATTATGCTTTTTCATATGACCCAAAAAGTTTGCTAAAATCGGTAAAAAAAAAACGGGAGAAATCTTGATTTGTTTAAGAAAAAATTTTTCCCCCCGCTTTATTTTGATAAAAACCTTTTTAGACAAAAATGGGGAAAATGGTCAAAAAAATATGAAAATGATATCGTCTATACTTTCATTAGAAAAATTCTATAAAAACCCCTTTTTTTCTATTTTTTTTTTGGGGCGCCCTCAAAAAGGGCTTTTCAAACAAAAAAATTTCCAGAATTTTTTTAATTTTTTTCATGTTTTTTTTTTTCAAATCTATACAAATTTTTTTATGAGATATTTCCCCTTCTGATCCCCCTGATTTTTAAGTATTATTATAATACTATAACATTTTTAAATATTCCGTTTTGTTGTACTATTTTAATACGAACACTTTTTTTATAGGTTACTTAATCTTAAAAACAATTTAAAGTATTAAAAAAGTTCCCAGCTCTAAAAGGGGGTTTAATTATTAAAAAAAGCGAGCAACAAAGTGAGCGGCTCCAGTAAAAATTAAAAAAAGACGTCGTGTTTTGAAACGAGATTTGGTTTTTTTGTTTAAATAGTTCTGTCCATTTAGTAATTTATATTGGACTAGAAAATACGTGATTATAAATGACGTGCTGCATACAGGGGAAAAAATTTTTTTTTTACCTGATGGTTTTTTTAAATATAGGTAAGGGAGAGGGGGGAAAAGGGAATTACATCCCTCACAGCAGAACTGTTAAAACTTGTTAATTGGCTGGGGAAAAATTGTCCTCGGGGATTTTAATGTTCATAATAAGGGCTGGCTATTCTACAAAAACTGATACACAAGACAGAGTAGCCGAAAAAATTTGCAATTAGCAACTCGCTCACCAATTTAATTTTTTGAACCTACCTACTTTTCAGGGATCTCACCCATTATTCTAACCTTCTAGATCTCTTTTTTTACTTCCACCCCTAACTTTACCAAGCATTAGTAACTGCTCCCCCCTTTGGCGCCCTAATCATGGTTTTTGGCACCGTACCATACTCTTCAACCGTCTGGCACTACTACTCCGCCCACTGGGATGGTCTAAGAGATTTCCTTGGTATTCCACCTGCTTTTCTACTCACGATCCTTCCGATATATATATATATATATATATATATATATATATATATATATATATATATATATATATATATATATATATATATATATATATATATGTATATATATATATATATATATATATATATTATATTATATATATATATATATATATATATATATATATATATATATATATATATATATATATATATATATATATATATATATATAAACAAATTTCCGAAACAATTCAACTAGGCATTGAGACCTACATTCCCCACACTTAAAAGATAACTTCCCATAACTTCAAATCACAAACCGTCGTTTGCTAAATCCTGTGACAAAGCCCACAAAAAGTTTATTCAAAACCCCAGTCTCGAAAATCGACATGCTAGCATCGAAGCACTAAATCTAAAAATTAAAGGTCTTGTATAAAAACATAATTCACGTCAGGTAAAGTTTCTTGTAACTACTATAGTTTTTGAGATATTGGCGTTTTTAATTTTAAAAATAATCGTTAATATCTCAAAAACTATAAATGATAAAAGATATATTATATATTTGACACTTGGCTTTTGAATGTCCCCCGTATCTACTACACATGTGATAAACAGAGATGGTAAATTATCCATGCTCATTTAGATCAAATTGTATAATTTAGTAAACGGACAAGTTAGTTAGCGATGTTGGTTAATGATTTTTCTGTTTCTAATTGCCACTATTTATCTCTCGTATATCTGTTTCTAGTAAGATAGATATTTGATAAAAAATAGCTGATTTATTTTTCTTTGCCAATGAGTAATAAATTATTTTGTAATGGAAAATGTAAAAGTTTTATTTTTAACCGAGCAAAATGAATTTAAATGTGCCCCTGCATAAAATTGATTTTTAATCAAAAAAAATATATATTTTCAATTAAAAACACGTCAATCTGTTTATTTGAGGATTTAAGAACTACCTATTTTTTTTGTTTCGAATAAAGCTAGTTTCTGCGTGATTGCTATTTAAAGTTCATGTGTGGCCCTTTAAATCTGGCATCAGACCTAGCGTTGCCACATTTATTAAATTTCTTCTTTTTTGGTAAAATACCCCGCACAATCCTTATGGAAAATGAGTTCCAGCAAATTTTTTAAAAATATTGCAAACTGTTAGTTTTTTACACACTGATTAAAAGTCCCCATCGTCACGAAACCCTATAACCCCCCCCCCCCCAACACCCGCAAAATCACGCCCAAAGGTCAGGAGGATGCATTTGACTAATTACTAGTCAATTGCATTACCGAAGTATTTAATGCTGTAGTCGCGCTAATAGCCATCCACACAGTAACTAGAGTTAAGCTTGACATCCCCAAACATTAAACCACTCCCCTCACCACCCCCTTAACCTTTTCACCACCGACCAAAGGCTGTCATGTAAATGTTTCCAGTTTACGGGCTGTAAAATACTTGGATCGTGAATTCCGTAATACAGCCGCCTAAACGATTACAACTGAATACTCAGTAACTTTTTCCTGTAAAACCGATTAATCATAATTTCCATTCCACGGTTAGGGAAACACTATTCAATACCCTATGACACCGTCGCGCAGAGAGGAAAGAAATCGAGGAAGCTTGACCAGCGTGCGTCAGAAGATTCAATTTAGTAATAGCGATGGGCATATTCGGATGATTTTAATATTCGAATATTCGTATTCCGGAAGATCTTCATATTCGGAATATCATTCGAAATATGAAACATTGACCGATCAACGTCAGTCGGTATTCGATATATTGCGCCGACCGCCAACCGTCGACTTACCCCGAAGTCGAAAGGTTTGCATTCGAAATAACGAATTATTCCGGATAAATCAGATGTCGGAAGATGAAAAATGAATTATTTTGTTTCGGCTTTTAATTTCAGTCGACTATTATTGGGTTGATGTTGTATTTGCATACGTATTCTTGTACGTTTTAAATTTGTTTTGCTGTTATTGGTGGTGCGGCGGACGTTTTGTTTTCGGTTTAATTCGTAATTATTGGTGTGGTGTATAGAATAGTATACAGTGGCCGAAAAAGTCGACATTTTGTGAAAAATTTTTATTCTTGATATGAATGAACCCGAATTGAATGAACTATCATTCAATAAGTAGCGGTAATATACCCCAGCTGATTGAATACGAATATTCGAATATCCGAAAGAAATATTCGAATCATTCGAAACATTTCTATATTCGAATATCGTTCGGAAGATCATTCGGAAGGTTCCATCACTATTTAGTAAGCATTGGGTTCTGTCAGTAAATCATTGTCTGAAAGTCTTTCTAACATTTTGGGCGAAGCGCCGGAATGTTCTCTTAGATATTTGATAAAAATTTCAGTTTTCCATGGTTGTGCAATACTACTTTCTCAGTGTTAGTTCAAGAAATTTGACTGGCACATGTATTTCTGTAATTAGTTCAAATTGTTTTTAATAGTTTGTACGAAAGTGTACATTTTTCTTAGCCAGTAGAGCTACCTTAAATGTCTCTCGATGTCAATTTTAGATTGAAACATTCCAGTGATTGTAAGGAACTAAAACAAAACAGGCTTTAGCTGGAGTAGTGTATGGAAATGATTTAGTGAATGGTATGGTATTGATAAGATAGTTCGTCAATAATTATCGAGTGTCACAGAAGTGGCAAGTCATACCGGGTGTTCCAAAAACTGTAAATATTTTTTTATTTGACTCTAAACTTTCTTACTTTTATAATAATAAAAAACAATCTCTAATTCTGTCGTAACGTTGACAGATTTATACCTCATAGACTCCGGAAGGCATTTTGGTTTTTTAGTGAAATTTAAATAAATTTCTTTGCTAAATTTAGGATAATTTTTCATACCAACAGTTGAACCCCTAAGCCAGTGTTTCCCAAACTTATCTAAAGCGCGACCCCTTTTTGTTAAAAAAATTGTTCACGACCCCTAATTTACAACTGATGGTTTCTCAAATTTTATTTTACTTTACTGTTTAAGTTTAAACTAAATACATTTAAAAAATTCAACAATTATTTTAATAATTGCGATCTGTTCCACTCGTAAACTAGTAGTACTTCTGCCAGACTAGCATTTACAATAAAAATAAATAATAAAAAGTCGACTGCACATTGTACACCCGACATCTTTGTTTGTGTCTACATCGCAATACTTTTCCATGATATTCGCGAAGGCTCTACTCCTTACTTCGCTAGTAGATGGCACTCTGGAACGTTCTCGTAGCCTCGTTTCGGCTTTATATAAGCGGCGATGTGCAATGAGACCTCAGTTCGAAAATAGCGCGTTGTGGCGAATGCAGCGGTATTAAGTAATGAGTAAATATTTTGCGACTTACGTATTCCCGTTTACGTATTTACGTCTACGATAAATTACAAATTATGGATAAGTTTTTAAAAGAAGTGCAGAACCATCTACGTATGAAAGGGCAGTAATACAAAGAAAAACAGACTTTACAGTGATGATTATCTTAAATATGGTTTTACCATTATTTCCAATAAACCACAATGTGTTATTTGTGGAGAAGTATTGTCAAACGAAAGCATGAAGCCATCAAAGTTACTTCGACATTTAAATAGCAAACATCCAGATAAAAAAAGACAAACCCGTAGAATTCTTTGAAAGAAAGCTGAACGTCCTTCACAAACAGCAAGATACTTTTCAATTGGCAACCAGTGGTGACGAAAAAGCATTATTAGCAAGTTATAAAGTTGCTTATCGCGTTGCCAAAACTAGTAATCCGCACACAATTGCTGAAAATCTGATTTTGCCAGCAGCTGTTGAAATGGTACATATAATGATCGGTGAAAAAGAGGCTGCAAAGTTAAAAACAATACCTCTGTCAAATAATACTATCCAAAGAAGAATTAGTGATATGGCAGAAGATATTCAAGCGCAAGTTGTGGAAAATCTTAATAAATGCACGTACTTCTCTCTTCAAATGGACGAATCCACGGATATATCTAACTGTGCCCAATTTATTACGTTTGTAAGATATGATACAAATAATGGCATTCAAGAAGATATTTTATTTTGTTCCCCATTGGAGACCAATACCACTGGAAAATGTTTATTCGACAGTTTTGTGAAACGCACAAGTAAATATGTTATTGACTGGGGAAAATGTATTATTGCTATATGCACGGATGGCGCTAAAGCTATGACAGGACATCAATCTGGTCTTGTCGTCAGATTACAAGAAATAATGCCTAATGCCACATGGAGACATTGTTTTTTACATCGAGAAGCTCTGGCGTCAAAAGCTTTACCTCCTGAAATGGACTGTGTTATGAAAACCATCATTAAAGTTGTGAATTCCATTAAAGGAAAAGCACAGACCCGTTTTTTTTCGAAAAAATCTGCGAAGACATGGATGCTATATTTCAAAATCTTCTTTATCACACCGAAGTAAGGTGGCTTTCAAGGGGCAACGTCTTAAAAAGAGTATTTCACTTAAGAGCAGAGCTTTTAATGTATTTGAAAAGATGAGAAGTCCCATATGAAAATCAATTTTCCGATCCTATTTGGCTTTTGAAACTAGGTTTCCTTGTTGATATTTTCGAACAATTAAATATTTTGAACAGTAATTTCAAGGTCGCGACATTAATATAATTACAGCCACAGATAAAATTAAGGGGTTTATAAGAAAATCGATTTATGGTCAACTTCACTTGGCAAAAAGCAGCTCGATTCATTCCAGTGCATTTAGGAAATTATAGAAAATGTATGTTACAATGCTACAAATTTTGAACAAGTTTTTGCAGGCATGCAAGTTACTTTGCTTAATTTAAAACAAAAGCTCTGTGATTATTTCCCCGAAGAAATTCAAAACAGTTACGACAGTTGCAGATGGATACTGAATCCGTTTTTAGCCGATTCCTTTCAACATGCTGAAATACCAATAAACATGAAAGAACAACTTATTGAAATATCAAGTGATGGAATGTTCAAGCTGCAATTTTTTTCCCAGAACCCAGACGAATTTTGGACCAAAAAGATGCAGGAATACCCTCAGTTGGCGAATGAAGCTGTAAAATGTTTGGTTCCATTTGTAACATCATATTTATGTGAGTTAAGTTTCTCGTCTATGACTGCCATTAAAACAAAAATCGTCTCGTACTTGAAAATGATATAATTGTGTGTGTCTCAAATACACAGCCTAGATTTGAAAGACTAGTTTCAAAAAAACAGGCGCATGGGTCTCATTAACATTGTAATATTTGACTTTATTTTTTTTTCTTTTATTTTTAAGGACTTTTTAAGAACTTTTAATATTTAGTTTTTTATGTTTCGTTTGATAATTAATTGTTAATTTTTATTTACGGCTTTATTAAAATAAAAATACATGATTTAACAAAGTAGTGTTTTTGTCTTATTTTGGAAATTTCCGGCGACCCCCTTAGTACCTCATTGCGACCCCCCAGGGGGTCGCGACCCACACTTTGGGAAACACTGCCCTAAGCCCACGAGAAAATCAGAAAACATGTTTTATTTAATTTCTATAATTTAATACGAAGCGCCCAAAGCAATTAAACTATATTTATTTTAAACAAAATTAAACCTGTCCCCTCCAGACAATAAAAGAAATTCCGGAGCAATAACAACCGATTAAAAAACACCTCGAAGTCTAGTTATTCTACAATTAATGTAGTAATGTGCAACAAAAAGCCGTATCTTGATAGCGGAATAATATCATGTTACAGTCCCCTCGGAAGCGCCATTAGCGCAAGGCGTTAACTAAAAGAAGTGTTAATGACGATGTCTTTAACTGTTTTTGGAATTTTTATTACGCCTATGTGATATGGATCATAACATCGAGTTATAATGCGTATAAAAGAACGAATGAGTAGTGGAGAATGTGAAACCATTTAGTAACGTTCCTTTTAGTCCGTTACATTAAAATATTGGTCTATTTAACAAGTTGAAAAAAGTGGTTATTGAGATAAAGCTTCTAAAATATGAGCGATAGCTCATTGGATTTGAAATGATGTCTAGAAAAATATATGGTTTTTTTAGCATGCAAAAAATTGTAAAAGTTATTCACAAATTAAGTTAAAAAAACGGCTTTTTGTCGTGGAATAAAATTATTAAAAAAAATGTTAGGTTTGTTATTTTTTTTTAATTCTTAACATTTTCATAAAGGGAGTAGACTACAGGGCTGATTGCAAGCGACTTTTTATGGAATTAAATATAGTTACTTTCCCTTGCTTATATATTTTACATTGTTTACACAAAAGACAATAACACAAACTACACAACACAAGAAGGCACGCATTCCCATCTAACGAGAAATAGGAAAAAAATATATTCCAAATATTACAGAATAAATAAAATTAGGACATGCATATCATACTTTGGTCCTAAATTATTTAATTTCTTGCCACTTTCTATAACTCAGCTACTTCCAAAAAAATTTAAATTTGTAGAAAAAAATATTTACTTTCGAAATGTTTCAATTCACTAGAGGAATATTACAAAAACAATTTTAGTGACATGATTGCCTAATAAAATTTTATGGGTCCATGTATAATCTCCTGTTTTTGACTGCAGTTTTAAATTGTAATTTTTAAATGATTTAGTATGTATATTTATTATATTTGCAAATTGTACTTAAACCTTTGAACGTAGGTAAGCCTGATTGGGTGTCTAACATTAATAAACTTTTTGTCTTTGTCTTTGTCATAAACTGAAAAAAAAGAAAAAACAAGTACACAAAACACTTCGATATATTAATCACAACAACTCCGTAAAATTTCAATTTAATTTAGCGAACGGTTGTTTTGTATCAAGCAACCAAACTTTCAAAAATCAAAAAATTAAAGGACCAACTTTTTTGACCCTAAATGTTTTACAATTATATTAAAAATAAAAGAAATGTTTCGATTTTTTTTTTTACATCTTAACAAACATTTTTTTTAAGTCGCAATTTTTACGAAAAATTTAAAAAAAAAAATTCAAATAAATTTCAATATTTTTTACTTTACTTACCCATGCTAATTTTTTAGCGCTATCTGGACTGTGTTACTTGAAAAAAATAATCCTTTAGTGATAGGTCAGAACACATGTCACATTAGCTCTAAAATGGTTTATTGTACATCTATTCTCTAAATTTGGTTTATTTTCTAACTTTTTTCAACACTCTTCATTTATTTGTTTTAAAAAATACATTTAAAAAAACATATATAATGTTATAAATACCAAATAACAATATTCTAAAATTAAATAAATAACTTAATCTATATTTAAAAATTATAAACTTCATCAAGTCCTAGGTCTTCCTGGATTGTTCCTAGTACCGATGCTGCATTACCCCGTTGCACAGCTAAACCAATTCTTTGGATAATGAAACTTCGAGATTTTTTGCATTGTATTTTTTTGCAAATTTCATTAATAAAACCCTTAGCCTCATCACCCAAAGGACCAAAAGTTTCAACAGCAAAAGGAATGAAGCGTTCTTCAAGCTCTTTATATTTTAGATGTTTTTTATTCTCGGCAATACGAGCAGCCGCACCTACAAAATTAGAAGTTTTGTCCAGATAGGATTTTGCAAGTGTATGGCTGCAAGTAGCGTCCCAAAGTAATTGTTTTCCATATTTCCAGGGAATTAATGTCATTCCATCTACCCGTTTTCCATCGCTTCTGCAAACTCCAAGAGGCTCTAACACAGAAGGATTTTCAGCTAAAATCAGAGCTCTTTTGATAATGTCATTTATCTGACTGTGTCTAGAAGAACGCCTTGCGCTTTTTTTGCAGCTTAACCCATGTAGGCCATAAATATCAGCATTTTCGCCGCAAACGCAGGTGTGCTCTCCATTCACAGGCAGACCAAGTCTGAGAGCGATGGAAATATGTACATCTTGTTATTTTTAGCCAAAAAAAAGTTCCGGCCAAAAACTTCTATTTTTTCCGCAATTACAAAAAATTTTTTCGTTTTTATTTAATTTAGGGGTAGTTTTCCCGGAGATGGGGGGAGTTAATATTTTTTTTTATTGTTAGTTTGTCGGTTCTAAAACGAAAAGAAACACAAAAATTTAATTATAATTTTTTTTTTTTTTAAATTTAGGGGTACTTTTCACCCCCTGGGAGAGGGGGAGGGGGAATGAATATCATAATAGTCAAAATACGATAAAATACTTTCAAAAAAATTGATTAAAAAACAAAAAGAATAATCCAAGGTCATGTTTTTTGTATTCTTTCTTATTATGGGGGTAGTTTTAACCCCTATTATAAGCCCTTATATCTCAATTTCATGCATAATAAAAAAACAAATTTAAGTGTTCTAAAAAAATGGCATTTATTTGATAATCTGAGCTTTACTTTCAAAATATTTCAAAAAACCCCTAAAATAGGCTATTTTTACTGTTTTAAGGGTGTTTCAGAAATTTCTGACATTAAAATCGTAATCAGTGACCCAAAAACCCCCGGTACCTATTTTCACAAAAATTAATTTAATATTGCCCGAGATATTCAATATTTTTTAATTTTTGGCAAAAAAAATATTTTGGCCAATTTTTACAGCGTTTTGGACCAAATCCCAGTAACCAAACTTTGACAAATTTCAAAAAATATCAAGTTGATCTCATTTGCCCGAAATTGCTGCTGCATTTTACAAAAAAAATACCTCCTTTCCTGTACTAATAACTTTGTAAAAAACCGTATTTTCTGTTTTCTTAAGTTCATATCAAGGATTTTTTCCTCCGATTTTTTTTATTACCATTGATTGCTGAGATATCGGCGGTTAAATACAAAAGGGTCCTTTTTCATTTAAAATTCGATATTTCTGCGAGAAATGGACTTAAGGGAATTAAGAAAAAGCAAATGGAAGTTGCATAAACAGGCAATCCAACCCATATGATGGTCTAGCTAAAAAAAATGTTCCCACAATCGTGGACACAAAAAAAAATTTTTTTTTTTTTGAGTAACATTTTTCCATTAGTGTATTTTAACCCCTTTCAACATACTATTTTATTTGTGTTTGGCTTATCCAAAGAAGTTTAAAGGTGTATGGAAGCCCAATAGTGTAGAACAAAATTGTCCAGGCGTGCAGGGCAGCGGGAATAGGGGGATTGGCCCCGCGGAGTTTGCGCAATGAATAGTAGGTCAGGGCCGGATTTCCATATTCTTTGTTACTATCTATAAAATTGACATCATCAAATGTCAAATTCAACATTCACTGTTTTTTTTTATTTTTTGCACAAAATTGTTGATTATTAACTACTATAAAATATTTAAAATTATTGTGTAATATTAGATTTTATATCATCTGATATAATATGGAAAGAATAGATGGCGCCACTTTACTGCCTTCTATTTAAATGGTCGATATTTTTGGAAGTTTTGTATTTTTACCAAAAATCTTTGTAAATAAATAAAAACACGATTTTTTAAAATAAATTTCAAACATTGTATGATAGTATTATATACTTATCACCAATTTTGTGATAAAAAGAAGGGCAAGATAGTGTAAATGAGTTTAATCTAATCCTAAGATTCTGGTTGTACATTAAAATGTGAAAATTTTTATAACTGCTTTTTAGGCATATACTTTTACTAATAACAAACATTCATGTGACAGAATAACAGTGGTTAAAAATGTTTAATAACCTTTGGTACCTGAGTATCCATTTAACACTATCCGTTAATAATGAAAACTACGATAAAAACTTTCAGGCTATTGATTTGTTTACATGTGGTTTAGAGACATTTAGAAGTAGAGTTAGAAATAGCTAGTATAAATTCTGTATTTTGTTTTGTATTTTTCATTCTATTATTCTATGTTAACATTGGCCTGGACTAATATTTTGATTTTTGTACTATTTGGAGTTTGTTGCTCTGTAAGTATGTATTTATAAATAAATAAATAAATAAATATTTTGTGTGTACAGTATGTCGAGCTTAAAAAGTTGATAATGCAAGATTAGAAACCAAAAATCTAATTTATTTTTAAACAAATGGTATTGTCTCGAAAGTTGCCTCCTCTCCGATTTTGATCAAATTTGGTATACAGGTTTTTTGGGGTTTATTACAAATCTGAAAAAATATCTTTTCGGCAACGTTTGTTTCCGAGATCTTTATCATCAAGTTGAAAATTAAATAACCCTATTTTATATATTCTCCCTTCTTTTTATAAAAATATTGATTTTTACACTAAAGGGCACAATATTTTATAAACACCTTTTAAAACCTTGTATTTTTTTTTATTTTACATCTTTTTTCCATTAAATTGCAAACTTTTAAGTTCAAAGGCAGCAGCCATATTTGCTTAAAAAAAAAAAGTGTAAAAAAGGGTAAAATAAACATAAAAAAAGTTTTTAAAAAGGGTTTGTGAAATATAGTGTGCCAATTTAGTGTAAAAATAAATAAATTCTGCAAAAGAAGGAGGAATAGTGTAAATAAGGTAACGAAACATTGCCGAATTTTTTTTTTAGATTTTTAATCAGGCCCCAAATAACCGTACCAAAATTGTACTTCCCTTTCATTCAATTAGAGGGACCTGTATATATTAAAATTTGCCTGGTCTGCCCAGTAATCAATAATTTTGATCCTTTAAAAGAGTGTACTAAATTATTAAATGAAATAAAAGTACCTAAATGTAAACCTTTTTTTCTTTTTAATAATCCACAGAAATACTAAACATTGTGGAAATCATCTAAAAGATAGTTAAAATTCCTTACTTTTTTTACTTTTATTTTATGAAATTTTCATTTTTTTTTTGTTAATTCAATTTTATTTATTTATTTATTTATTTATTTTTTATTTACAACTTTAGGACACTACAGAACTGTGTTCCAAAAAAGATTCATAATTCAATTATATTTTTAATTTTTCATTCATAATTATATATTATTATTTATTCACCTAACGTTACGTCTTATAAGAAGCAAACCCAATTTAAATATAAAAAATAATTAATTAAAGTTAAAAAGACGGGTATGTTACCCTTGGATTTGCAAGACAAAAAAAACCCTAAACCTCTAGTCATTTTTTTTACGATATTATAAGTAACAAAAAATAAACCAAAATTATAGTCACAATTTAATAAACACTAATCACTAAAATAAAATTTTTATCAATCCAAAAAAAGGTACTCCGGCTCTCATAAAATTATAATGTGTTGGCTAACTTCACACTGATTTATCAGTGTGTAAGTAAACAAAATTATTGTAATTTTTTTTATTGCGCAGAAATCCGGGGCCAACTCTGACAGCTATTTTCATACTGGGCTGGACATTTTTTGATCAATGGGAAAGCATTGGGCTTCCAAAACCTTTAAGCTTCGGGCTTATCACAAGATTTATCAAAAAAAAAAAAGTTTTCTGATAAGTTATAAATTAGATTTTCGATGCAAAGCTCGGTACTTAAATTCCAATTGGAAAGACTCGTTAAGACAAATTTGCATTTTTATGGTCTGCGCACTTGTACTCTAAGCTAATTAAAACACATTTAAGTGTAACTCCGAGAAAACAAGACGAAATAAATCCTAAATTAGCGTATTTCGATTTAATTTATTCATTAGATTCCTTTTTAGTCGTAAAAATACGGGTCGATTTTGGCCCGCTCATTGATTTTTTTTAAAAAAAATTTATAAATAAAAAAAAAAATAAATAAGATATAATACAAAACATGGACACATGACATTTGGGAAAAAAATGTTTATTCGTTTCAAGGCTTTAC
>JAHBCN010021511.1:0-14100 GCA_019359885.1 Listronotus oregonensis | reverse complement strand
ATATATATATATATATATATATATATATATATATATATATATATATATATATATATATATATATATATATATATATATATATATATATATAAAACCCCCCAATCCCTCAATTTTTTGGGTTTTTCAAAATTCCCAAAAAGTTAACAGAAAAATGCATGGAAAAGAAGGTGGCTATATTAAAATTTAATTATACTAATTTTTTTTTTTAAAAATGATCCATTAATTTGTTTTATATTAAAGCTTTTACTTTTTATTCCGTTTTGATTTACTGAAATACAAAAATATATATTTTTCGTAGGTGGCTGGAATTTCGTAATTAGATATAAAAATTAATTCTAAATAATTCCTTTAAATAACTTTTTTTTTGAATATTGCAAAATAAGGGTACTTTAGTCTTGGATAAATTTTACGTTTTTGCTACTCTGTATACTGCTGGTATTTTTAAACTTTTTGCGGGGGTTTTTAGTTTTTAAATAAGCAGAACTTTTCAACATCAAAATGATTTTGTTTCGACTGTCAGTAAAAAATTTTCCCATATGGCAAAAGCGTGGGACACGCTTATATATATATATATATATATATATATATATATATATATATATATATATATATATATATATATATATATATATATATATATATATATATATATATATATATATATATATATATATATATATATATATATATATATATATATATATATATATATATATATATATATATATATATATATATATATATATATATATATATATATATATATATATATATATATATATATATATATATAATATATTTTATTTGGAAATTTAAATGGGGAATCATTGCAGAAACAAATCTTCTTACTAAATAATTATTAATTTGTCGTATTTTCTTCGAAGCCTACGTGTACTGCAACTACACGAGTATAGCTGGTATAAAATACGCAATGTTAACTTTGCACATTTAAAATAAAATGCTAGAGCGCTTTTTCAAATGTAAATATTTGTAAATATCAATTTTTTGGATACTGGGTAAGAAAAGGGATTGCCAAAAAGAGTTTTTAATAGTTTCAGGAATAAAAAAAACTTCTTTACGTGTCCACTTTTTTGGCAGTCATTCTATAATATTTGTGCCAAATCACAATTTTTTAATTATTTTGTATTTAGAGATATTTACAATAAAAAGTTTAAAATTAACTTCTTCTGTAATATTAAAATATTAAATTAATATTTTCAATTTAAAAAGGAGCGTGCTAGTATACATGGTCACGAACTCCACTCCACTCCATTTAATCGCCGGTTGCTGCTAAAACACCATCCTAATGTGCTTTTTAAATGACTTCACTTTATCTTTTTAAAATTCTAAAAAGTTCCTGCTAATGTGGCGCAACGACTGCTACAAATCTTTCTGGCTCTAAAAAAGGCAACAAAAAGGAAGCGAATTTAAGATCTGATTCGTATTTGACGGCTTTTTTACAGAAACGTGAGAAAATTAATTAAGGAATAATGTTACTTTTTGAAGTTTATTTAGTTTTTTTAATATTAAAAGCATAAAATCTTTTTCGGTGTAATATACCATAAAAATATATTTTATCACGAAAATACTTTAAAAGCAAATTATGAACACTGATTAAGCATCGTAAATTACAAAAAAACATAATAGGTTAGCTACCATTTTGGTTTTAGTACGGGATTCAAATTAGGAGCGATCTCATTTACGTGCCAACCTGATAAATAAAAGCACCGCATATTGTTATCTAAAAATAAATGGTCAAGGCTATGATAAATTTCAGTTACCATATTTACATCTTTTTTCGGTACTTTTATACATCTGCTTACAAAAGCAAAATAAATCCCAATTAATAGTATAACGTCAAAAGAATATGGACTTAGGGTTGCCTTACCGAGCTGGCCACAGGTCTTGGGTTGCCAGATATGTGGCTGACTTAATTAAAGTAGTTGTATCACTAGAGGCACTTTCTTAGAATTATTTAAATTATTTAAATAATTTTGCAGCGATTGGTGCAGAATAAAATTTGTAAACAATACAGTTCCGAAGAGATTTAATTGCAAAAATAGTGTTTTTAAGGCTCTTATACATTGTACCATACGGAATGACAAAATTTTTAACTCTTAAACTTTTTTCACGATGTTTATGAAAAACTAAACTAATATTAAACAACAAATAAGAAATCTTTTAAAATAAGTCTCATTGATTATTACAATGCAGTTTTTAAAAATTAATAAATAATGACAAATTAATCTTATTAAACTCGTGGAAAAACTACACTAAAAACCATCTGGCAACAACGTATGTATTTAACCAACGAAAAAAGTATATAATAATAATAATAATAATAATAGCTTTATTGCCCAACAAGTACCCATTTACAGAGCAATATAAATAAAAAAATAAAAATAAGAACCTATTAAACATAAACAATACAATAACTAAAAATAAAAATGATTTGGTAAATAATACATATAAACAAAAATCAAAATCCCTCTTACTGATGACATCTGGCCCTTTGTTTTAATTCATTAAGAGTACAATTAAAAATATCACAATCATTTGAAATTCTATTGAAACTGGAACACATAAAATTAATCGGCGATTTTAACATAAGATTAGTTCGAGCTCTATCACACATAAATGTAACATAATTTCTAGCATTTAATCTAGGAACAAGAAATTAATCTGATCCAGCAGGTCAGGACAATCAACCCCACCGCGCAGCAATTTAAACAAAAATATTATGGAGGCACACACCCTCCGCAGTTCTAAGCTTTCAAAACTATATTTTTTGTAATAAAACACGGTAATCTGAACCACGCTCTGGATAAACACCTTCTACCTTAAAATTTAAATACTTTAGAAACCTCTTCTGGACTCTATCTATATTATTTATATGGCAATTATAGTAAGGATTCCAAATCAACGAAGCATATTCAAGTTTTGAACGCACGTAAGTACAATAAAGGAGCTTTAGAACTCGTTGATCGTTAAAATTCCCACCATTACGCACAATGAAGCCAAGCGTCCGACCCGCCGCCAGAATCATCTGATTAATATGATCCACAAAACTTAATTTCGTATCAAATATAACTCCCAGATCCTTTAGTGAACCAGTTCTCTCTAATACCACCCCCGATATTGAATAGGGATACTGAAAAAATTGCGGTTTACGAGTGTAAGTCATTACTTTACACTTAGCTGTATTAAGACTGAGTCTGTTTTCCTCCGCACCACCTCTGAATAATATTTAATTGCTGTTGTAATAGTACACAGTCGTCATGTGTTCTAATGGGTAAGAATACTTTAAGATCATCTGCAAAAAGTAACTTTTCACACTTAATAACTTGACATAAATCGTTAATAAAAAGCAAAAACAATAAAGGCCCTAGGTTTGAACCCTGAGGGACACCCGATGTTGCAATATATTCATCTGATTTGTACCCATTATAAAACACAAATTGCTTTCTATTGGTTAAATAAGATTCGAAAAATTTCAGAGTTGGCTGATCGAATCCAAACGTTCTCAGCTTATCAAGCAAAACCACATGCGAAATCCTGTCAAAGGCCTTGGCAAAATCCGTATAGACTACATCCACCTGTCCTTGTTTGTCTAAGATTTTGGACAATAATTGCGTTAAACATGCCATATTAGAAACAGTTGACCTGCCATCTACAAAACCATGTTGTTCTAAAGCAATATATGCGCGAACTGACAGGCTAATTCGCCCATAAAGAATCGACTCAAGGACCTTTGCAAAATTGCTAAGTATGGAAACAGGTCGATAATTATTAATTTGAGTGCGTTCACCATTTTTAAAAATGGGACACCTTTTGCCTGGTTCCATAACCTAGGCATCGTGGATGTTTTAATGCATAGGTTGTATATTATTAATAAGGGTTTTACAAAAGCACCTATACAATCCTTAACAATAAACGATGGAACTTTATCTGGACCCGACGTCATCTTATCTTTAAGTTTTTTTGAGGACCTAATAATATCCGCTTCAGTTATTGGGTGTAGTATTTGAATATGTTCATTAATAACATTTCCCCTATTCTGATAGACATCGTCAGGCCCATCTTGACTATACACACTACTAAAAAAATCCCCAAAACCGTCAACAATATCCTGGGGTTCACCGAGCCGCCCATCCCCGAAATACACCTCACCCGGAATCCTCGAAGTTTTACGTTTGGCATTAACATAAGACCAAAATTTCTTTGAATCATTCACAATTGAAGACTGTATATTTGTAATATATAAATTATGAGCAATTTTAGTTTGTTCTTTTATTAATGATCTTAAGCGTCTAAATTCTGCCAGATAAAAATATTCTTCGTTATTTTATATTTCATTCGCATTTTAGCCTTCTGCTTAATATTCTTAATAATATCCGATGAATACCACGGTGGAAACTTTCTTCTAAAATTTTTATACTCCGGAACATTCATGTCAAATATAGTATACAGTTTATCATAAAAACTTTCAAGAGCTAATTCCGCGTCCTGAAATTCTTCCAGAAATCTCCAATCTGTCTGCAAAATAGCATTATATAAGGGAACGAAAATCAGCCTTTCGAAAGTTATAGCTTTTTACTCTAATATTTGGCAAAAGTTCGCGTTGTTTGGCTCTCAGACTGTCTAAAGTAAGCACTAAAGCCGGATGATAGGCATCCTCGGGAACCAGCGGCTCAGAATCTCTCTCTATCATACCTCCACCCTACAAAACACCAAATCCAACAATCTATTCATGTTATTTAATATTTTATTACACTGTTCTAAATCTAAAAAATTCATCAAAGTTGACAAAGAAAACGTTTTGGCGTCATTGTAATTTAAATCTATGAAATCAGGCACATTAAAGTCTCCCAAAATAATTACATTTTCTGCTTGTAAACAGTCTAGTTGCTCTAGATTTTCAAAAAATAACTGAAACATATCGCCAGGTGTAGATGGAGGTATATATAATAGTAAAATAAACAAAGTTTTGTGTTGAAAAGAACACTTACACAACAACATATCAATGCTTGGAAAATTATTATCAAAATATGAAGTATCTATCACCTGAGACTTAATATAATTTTTAAATGCTAATAATACACCCCCACCACGGGTTTCCCCAACGATACCAAATTTTCGATCCTTTCGATACACATCATACATTTCAGGAAACAACTCCGTGCTATGAACATCTTCTTTAAGCCAGGTTTCGCTCAGTGCAATAACATCGAATTCACCTTCGCTAACCGAAAGATAAAAAATTTCAGTCTTGAGAATTAAGTCCACGTACATTCTGGTATGCGCACATAACTCCTGCACTTGCCGGGCTCTTTTAGTTTAAATTCACTATTCTTGGTACATCGTATATATATTTAATTTTACAGTTTGTTTCACCATTGCTTTGTCTTTGAGTTAGATCAGCTTTAATTTTTTTATAATACTCAATCTGACGCGTGGTACGATCATAGGACAAACTGACTTTGTTTTTATATCTGCTATTTTTAAGAGAACTCGCGTTACGTATAATTTTATGGACATCACTCTCATTATTCAATGTTAATCTTATGGGACGACTTTTACCCGCGACAAAGCGACCTAGCGCGCGCATGCGTTAGAATTTACAGATTGTTTTTAAAATACATAGTTGCCAGATTTTACAAATGAGCAGTTAGTCTCTCTCTCAAGGCCTAACAACTTATTGCTACCCTACTGAACGCTGAATGTGCATATAAGTTTTAAAACAATTTTTTTCAATATTTGAAATTTTAGAAGTTATAAACGTGTTATCTTCAAAGTTATATTATCACAAAGGTGACAATATTTTATAAAATTACCAAAACACATTGTGTTTGTTTTAGTAAAAGCATACATTTTTAGAGTTTTTACTCTGTTCTACAGAGAACCTGCGTGACCTTGTGATTATGCACTAGCGCTCATTGTGGCAAAATTTAGCATTTAGTATGTGAGAAAATTTGAATTTTATACTGATCGTTATAGTCATTATAAATTCATTATTAAAATAAACAATGTCAAATATTGTAACTATAAAAAGTGAATTTTAAAAAATAAATGTCCCAGATTTACGGCTATCATCTACTAAAAAAGGTTAAAATTTATTCTTAAATAACCATGTAAACCATTGAAGATTGAAATTTTGGAAGTACCAATTTAATAAAAGCTTAAGCTATACGTCAAAGTAGTATTTAACAACATTTTGATGGTACACTTAATGTCAGTTTTAAATTAATTATTTTTCTTGTTAACCATTAAAATTAAAAAAAAACAGAAAGTAGCCAACTTCGAAAATGAATATCTCGATTATTACAAATCCAAAAAATTTTAACAAAACTACGAGTATTTTAAAGTACATAATAACGGTGTTTTTTCTGTAGAGCAATACCTATATCTAAATTCACGTGAAAAAAAATTATGAGGTAAAATTAAAAATAAAGCGTTTTTTTTTTTTTTGCTTCGTTTTTTGAATATATTTTTGTAATAACGAGTTAAAGTTAAAAAATTGACAAGTGGGCAAAATTACTCTTATCTGAAAAATGCGCTTCTTTAAATGGTAGCCCTCCGCAGTTTTTTAATATTTTAGGGTTAATTGAACATTTGAAATAATTAAACTGTTTTAACGTTGTAGTTTTGTAAAACTCAAAAAATTATATATCTGTCAAGGTTTAATGAAACTACATTCAGCAGGCTCATAAAAATTGCGTCGGAAAAAATTTGTGTACAAAAACCTAACATATAATAATAAAACTAAGATGTAAAAAAATATATTAACTGGTTTTTTGCATATATTTTGCAAAAAAAAGTTTTCAACTTCAAAATATGCCACTTTGATAAAAAATTTTATTCTCTATATTTTCACTAAAAACGCAAGACGAATAAAATTATATATTTGACTCAATTTTACTTTAAGTATTACAACACAACAACCAGTGTTACCAGATCTTGGTTTGTTTTTACCCTTGTTTCCACTCATAATCACTTAAATATAACTTTCTTATCAATATTTATTGGGCTTCGGCAAAGATAATACTACTACGGATAGATGGTTCATTTAAATGGGGTGCTCTGAATCAGTTCGGAGATATCAATGCTTCCGTAAATGCGAAATGCAAGTCGGTAACCCCTGCCCCAGCAAAACGAGGTACGAAACCATGTGCGACGTTGCCAATGTCTGTCGCTTGTACCTTATTCGGAATACGAAGTAGCGAAAGCGGGCGCCTAAACGAATTGTGTAGTTTCTAGTCGCGTTTCATGACGCCAATAGTAAAGGCCTGCCGGCAACACTGTTTAACTTTCGTCCAAGGATTGAAATGCATAGCGCGAAAACCTCTCGATGGACATCGGCTCGCGTTAGCCAAAGTCCATTAGGGGTATCAAAAATATAGCATTGAATGGTTTATCTTATCCGTGGTAGTATTATCTTTGGCTTCGGTGAACTTTAACTTTATTTTTTAACAGCAATATTTTGACATATTTTTTTTTACTTCTACACACAGCACATAGGGTTTGAAAAATATATTTTTTCACTCACATTAACAAAAAAAAAATAAATTCCTTATTTTCCATATAAAATATATTAGAGTAATATGACCGACTAACGTGAAAAAAAGTGAGAAAGAATACCTACAAAAAGAGATGATACCGTGCCGTTTCGTTTACAATTCCTTTCTTGAATAAGCAATGTTGCCAGATGTTTTCTAATAATTTGTTAATATTCAAGGTTGTTTTTATCCATTTGCCAAAAATAAAGTTTTTTTATAGAAAAAACTAACCAGAACTAACAAACAACAACTTCTAAACTATTACCTAGTTCTGGTTAGTTGTCGTTAGGTTTTCGTCGTTAAATTGTAAATTTTCTTTATAATAAATGCGCCGTCGAACAAAATGAAAAAAAGTCTGATATCTTAATTTTTCGATTTTTTATGGGCAAAAATAGGGTGGACCTCACTTCCAGATAAATACCTTTTTTGTTTTTTTTGTAATTTGTGTATTTTTATTTAATCCATAATGCTTTAGAGCTAAATTTAAATCCTTTTTTTTTTGACGTTGCAAATTCTGGCCTTTTACTTAACCTAAAAACATAGTGTTTTTTCCACTTTTAATTTTATTTTTCTCTGCAAAAAAGCATTTCTTCAGATTTTTTCTTATTGCAATCGAGTAAACAAAATGTGTTCTTTTTATCTGTAATATTAATTTTTTTCAAATTAAATGGAGCTAAACGACACCGGACCCGGTTCTTTATTATCGTGTTTATTATTCCGATTGGCGAAAACAGCCTTTAATTTAGGGGGACATTTTATCATTACTATTTAATTAAAATACAAAATTTAAACTTCGAAAAATCCCGAGCATTACTATACCGGATAAGTATGGCAATTAAAGTAAAACCTTTTAGTTTGTATTAAGACATAAAACAGAGTCCTCTGAAAGTACAAAGTGTACTTTGTGTTTTATTGCCCAACACAAAACTAAACAAGTTTACTTTATTTGTGCAACGTTTTAAATTCTTATTGCGACTCTTCTCCAGACCACTGATTCAAATTCTTTAGGTAAATAAATTCCTTTCATAACTGTGCATGGATCTAGGATTGAGCGAAATGCTTAAAATAAACTAGTATTTTAATGTCAAATTCAACTACAAATTAAATTATTTTTTAAAAGATCATTTTTTAAAGTATTTTGTAAATACACGCGAAAAAATGCTTTGTTAATTTATAGTAATAATTTATTTCTTGTCTGGTATTGTTAAATACTTAAAATTAATATCGCAAAGAGGATAATTTTGAATACCTAAAAAAACTACATGGCTAGATTAGTTATTCGTTATAAATATTTAACAGGTAATATATCGAGCTTATATTGTATCAATACCACGGGGCAGGGGCAGGGGCAGAGACAGATTCATTTCCCCCAAACGAAGACAATTAACTTTCTAAATATGCTAGTTTAAGTCTTAAGAACACCTTAAAATAGGGTAAAGTCAGGGCCGTATCTAGGTATAGCCGCGCCCTTGGCGGGGCTAAAGATTTGCGCCCCCTCCCCCCCACACACACACCGGGGGATTTGGGGAGTATAGAATACCCTCCAACGAAAACGAGGACCCTAGGGGTTATTTTTCAGAAATTTTACAAAATTAAAGTGCAAATTAATAGGTTTAAAGTTTTTGAACCAAAAATTCCGTTTCTTTAAAATACCAATTTTGTGTGGAATTTGTGTCAAATTCTATATTTTCTTTATATGAAAATATTGGCCTACTATTTGAAAGAGACAGGATTTACATAAAACAACTGTATCTGACCAAAAGAAGTGGAATGATTAAACTTAGAATAAATTTTCTAAAATCGTAGTTACAAAAATATGCATAGCAGGCCTACTTAAACGTAACATTTATACTTTAATAAATTAAATAATATGCAAAAAAAAAAAGGACTAGTGCTGCCTCCAATTTATAAAATACCAATTTATCCGCAGCCTAAATTAAAAAAAAAACCAAAGACACATACATTCTCGCTGTAGGTATTAAGATAAATTAATATCTGATTAATAATTTATATGTATATTTTTTAGCCCTAATGTATTAAAATTATTTTAATTTTAATATAATAAAAATAATAATAATATGTCTCCGGTACTGACAACTGATGAAAAAAAAAATCATAGCCTATTTTGCCCCCATCACGCCACCGACTAAATACGGCCCTGGGTAAAGTTTCACAAAAAGGGTAAATGTGTTTATATATATATATATATATATATATATATATATATATATATATATATATATATATATATATATATATATATATATTTATAATTTAAAAAAAAAATATTAAGGTGGTCAAATCACTGATTCTATTGCTTTAAATATAAACAAATAAAAGATTGAAAAAAGTGAGTTTCTTATTATTTTTCTTATTAAGTAATGGTGTATATGTGTATATTCCACAATCACATAAAAATTCTTAAATACATATCTTTATTCGGGAGTTGGGCTACCCTTTTACATTAAGCGGTCTTCACATTTACTTAATGAAACAAAGGTAGAGCTTAGGCATTTATTACACTTACCTGACAGTTTAATTCATTTCCACGAAATTTAGTAAATGACGCTTTTATCTATATGAGCTAAGGTTTATTATCTTATTTCTACAGGAAAAAGTGCATGGGCGTGTATTTTAAATAAAAGCACTTTAGTAGGTATTTTAAACCAGACAGTCCTGTAAATACATTTTAACTTATTTTATACCTATTTTTAGCAACGTGGACAATTCTAAATTAAAAAAAAAATCATAATAGTTAATCAAGGACCCCACTATACTAAATTTTACTACTATAATGGCCGGTTGCACCAACACTTTTTGCGACACTTAAGTTGTTCTTAAGCATTAACTGCCCCTTAAGTTTCAAATGTTTCTTGCACCAGCTGAAACTGGTTCTTGATGTCCCTTAACTTTAAGTGTAGGATTGTCTGTACTTATTGATCCCTTAAGTAATTTGAAGTTGACATTTGACAAATATTTTGTTTATCGTTTATTTATTTTTCGTTTGTTTGTAGTTTCAAATAATTAATTTGATAAAAATTATGTAAAAACGAAGTTTTTAAACAATGGTGTTTTGGATTGTGATATTATAAATGTGATGTAAATTAGATTTCCAAGAAAAATGTATTAACTTATGGCAATTTTGAGATTAATTTACCTTTTTTATTCTTTTGGACATTGTTCTGTTATTTTTAAAAAGAACTGTTTTGACGAGACGGATAATCTTACATTTTTCAAAAGGTTCAAATTAACGAAACCAACAGTGCTCAGCTTACTTGAGCAAATCGAAGATGAGCTTTAGTTTAAACATAACAAGTTTGTATTAGCTTTTAAATTTTAAGTATTTACTTGTAAATTAGGAATATTTAATTTGTTCATATAAAATAATAAAAGTTTTTTTTTAAATGATGTATTTGTGTTTATATTTCATATTGACAATAATTATTCCCTTTCCATGGCCGTAAAGAAAGGCGCCCTTGATCTTTTTTCCATATTGTTATTAATTTTACAACAAAAAATCACAAACTAACTACTGATTTTATATTATAATGTCTATAAAATGAAAAAAAATAGTTTTAATTATTTACAAAGATTGAAGTCGGATTACTTCTATCATTTAAATGACACACAAGCTAGAAAAGGAAAGATCTAATATCAGTTAATTCTGATTATTCGCGTTGTAAAGGCCAACATTAAAAAACAAGAACGACGCAACGTTGCCATCTTTCTAAGTAGTCTAAGTTAAGTTACAAAAAAAATCTAATGGTGAAAGCGAAAACAATTTAAGTTACCCTTAATTTTAAGAGCTCCTTAATAAAGGTGGCAGCTACCCATTATCAAGATATTTAAAGAGTATTAAATTTTTTTTAATTTAAAAAAAATTAAATATTTCGAAACTTTTTATTACCGATGTTTTGTTATAAACAAATATGTCATATGTGCTTTTTAATGCAGATTTATTGCTTTTAAAAAATAAAATAAGGGGCTTGATTTAATTTCTTATTAGCATAAAACAAAATCAGGGAAACTTTGTCGAGTTTTTAAATTTATAAAGATGGCCGTTAAAAAGCTGTCTTTGGTGCAACCGTAAATTTAAGTTAAACTTTAAAAAACTCATTTTGTTTTTTGCTTATTAAACTAATTTTGGAAAATCATTAAATCAAGTAACACATCACCTTTATTTTGTTTTTTAAAAACAATAAATGTAGCAGTTAAAAGAAGCTCATATGACACTATTTCTGTTTATAACAAAACGTTATAAACGGTAACAAAAAGTTTTCGAAATGTATTTAATTTTTGTTTAAATTTTAAAAATTTTAATTTTAATTACTCTTTTATTTTTTATTTTACTTTATCTTGATAATGGTGCTAGACTTGCCACCGAAACGTAAATAAGTGTTCACGTTTTTGTTTCGGGGTTTTTCTTTTTTCTGTTTCAGGTGATCTGTGAGTTCATAGGGGTCAATAGGGCTAAGTACACTAAGTCTCTATATCCCGGAACCAGGACTAAAGCGGTTTTATTGTATAAAACCTTTTTTGGTGAGTACACCACAAGAACCTTTTAAAACATGAATCGGTCACAACAATATAGAACATAACAAAAACAAAAACACAAAAATGTTTTTATAAGATCCCTTGTAAATGTAATAAATTTTATATAGGTTAAACTTCCAGACCATTAGCCAAACGCATAAAAGAACATATAACATACATTAGAGAAACATAATGCCACAAATTAAACACCTGTCAACACTTATTTGATAACAACTACATAATAATCTAGAATGTTTCCAGTATTTTAGCAAAGGAAACTTGCTAAAAAAAACCTAAAATAAGGAAAAGAGCATTTATATTATAAAATAAAGATAAATGTGTAGCATTAATATCTGGTAATTTAAATAATACATGGTTAAAGTCCAAATTATACCCATTTGTAGTTACGTCATCCAGGTACGTTTAGCGTAAATAAATAATTAGATGTTTTTCTCAATAAATATTAGGTTAGAAAAATTACTATCGCGTTCAGAAATTCATAGTCTGTTTTGTTTTTTATACGTCCAGAAACTAACAAATATTGATGATTTAGCAGTATATTATTATTTTTGAGTTCATCCATACTTCTTAATCTTAAAAAAATGAAAATAATCTTGAAGTCTTTCTTTATTAATAAACTTAATAAAAATTAACAGTTATTATGATTAATTATGAATAATAAACAAAAATGAACATTCTTTGCTAAAGATCCACGTCTTGTCAATAAAACCTTCCAGAACTAAATTTGTATTTTTGATATACTCCCTTAAAAAATTGATTCTTTTATTAACAATATCCGGCCAGTCCATCAAATATTTCCTAATTACCTGAAGCCTATACTTTGAGAAAACTCAAAATTTTGATTTATCTTCTTAAGAAATCGGTAGAAAACTCAAAATATTCAATTTA
This sequence comes from Listronotus oregonensis, assembly GCA_019359885.1. Lineage (NCBI taxonomy): Eukaryota > Metazoa > Arthropoda > Insecta > Coleoptera > Curculionidae > Listronotus > Listronotus oregonensis. Next base: position 1,102 of record JAHBCN010021511.1, on the reverse strand, counting down.
TTGCCTGAACTTTTGTCTCATTGTTGCCAATGCTACATATTCTTTTCTGCGTACATATAATAAATTGTGACACGTATTATATTTTTCAAATATATTGTCCTGTTGGTTTTTGCGGTCTTCTGCTTTAAAGACATACTGAAAGCGTAATCCTGGTTTAACTTTATCCCATTTTTTTATATTTGCGATCGTTATTGAGCTTAATTTTGTTGCATCTGCGGCTTGCTGTATTACATTCTCAATTTAAAGTGCGATTTCGTTTTGGACTTGTTTTTTTTCAATTAAAAAAAACCAAGATATTTAGAATTATCAGCTGCGATTGCTTATTATACCTATTGTATCTTTTTTTTTTGGTATGATTTAAAACTTTTCGAAATAACTTTCGACAACAAGTTGTCACACCAATGTTTTTGATTGATAGTGACGGATACTTCACATAACCAAAAATATAAAAAATGAATTATCTTTGAACACTAATTTTTTTCAAAAGTTTGTTGTCACCACTGTTTGGTATATACTGAACAAAGATAAACAAAAATGACGTCATTAAAAATGGGTATAATTCCGACTATATCTACGCTTGATGCTGCAGTAATTTCAGGTAAACTTAAAATCAATAAACACACCACACCACCTTTTTTGTCTTTTGAAAAATAAAGCTATGTCCTAAACCCCCTAACTTTTGAGCTACAGGGTGTTAAAATCTTAGGAAAAAAATCGTTTCTTTATCACAACTTTAATAACTTCTTAGATATGTTTATAAAATTTAGCACATAACCTCTGAGAATCAACCGAGTATCAACGCCATTTTTTGATGTAGAAATTTTTTAAAAGTTTAACCAGGGGCGTCCGTTCAGGAACGTAGACTAAATATTTTTGAAAAATATTATGTACGCCACTGCTTTTCCGTAAAATAAAAACTATTTTTATAATTTCCATTCATTTTAGGGCAAATTTGATGTCCTGACTTTTTTTCGTCCGACATGCGATTTTCGCGAAAAAAAAATCACTTTTTGCATGGTCAATTTATTAGTAAAAAAATTATTAATTTTATAAACATATGTACATTAATTTACCATAACATTCTAAGAACTCTAATTCTAAA
>JAHBCN010021510.1:0-14116 GCA_019359885.1 Listronotus oregonensis | reverse complement strand
CACCCCCCCAATTTTTTTACACCATTTCAATGACACCCTGTATATATATATACCACAGGGTAATTTAAGAGTTGGGCCAAACTCAAAAGATTTAGAACAATTTTTGTATAGAAACCCCTAGTCCAAAATGAGCCGTTTTGGCTCCAAAGTCATTTTTGCTTAAAAGTCGATTATTTTAAATTTTTATCACGATACTTGTTTATCAGTATTGCATTCCTAAACTTGATGTTATAGGCAATTTTAGTCGAAATAGCAGATACAGAGTGCTTCACATTCAATTTTTTTGCGACAAAGTTTTGCGTTTGAACTGAGAAAATTGTTGATTTTACGTTTGAAGAGTAATGTGGTTCCCACATGCCAGTGCACCGGCACATTTTTCCCGAATTGTACAGGATCACCTAAACCAACAATTTCCTTCGCGATGGATCGGAAGAGGAGGAGCTTTCAGGTGGCCAGCGCGAAGTCCCGACTTAATCCCATTGGATTTTTTTTTTTCTCTGAGTTCGCAGAGTCGTTGATGCATAAAACTGCTGTAAACACCCAAAATTATTCGGAAGAGTGATGGCAGCCTCTCTTCACATACAGCAAGATCCGCACATCTTCCAACGGGTACGCGATTTCAATTTGTAACCAAGTTGGAGATCGTCGTTTTAAAAAGCCTTATTGTAATTTTTGTATTTAAAAAAATAAAATATTAAAGTTTTTTTTTTATTCAAGAAGGAAACACCAACTTTTTAAACAAAAAATTGTTCACTACCATGTCCTCCATAACCCTCTTAAGTTTGACACAACCTTTTTGGAACACCCTGTATATATATATATATATATATATATATATATATATATATATATATATATATATATATATATATATATATATATATATGTATGAATGTATATATATATATATATATATATATATATATATATATATATATATATATATATATATATATATATATATATATATATATATATATATATATATATAAAATTGATGTAAAAATAAAAGTTACAAATGATTTTATGGTTATACAAATAAAAAAAGTGGAAATGTGATTATAGTAAAATTTCTTTAGGGATTGCCTCATCCACCCTTCTTGCCTACAAACAAAGACTCTCCGAGCGGCTCGGCCCCCGAATTGGAGTCCGACGAGGAGAGTATAGGTGATCTTCCTCTGAATTTGGTCTCCACTCAATTAGCGGAGACCGAAACGCACTAACACACCGAGTTTTACGTGTTTTTTCTTGTGAAAATCAAGTTTTAACGGCACTAATCGTATTGACTTTGTGCAAGTGTGTATTTGTGGTAGCGCGCATGCGCGCTCATTGAGGTTATGTCATTTTAAAATATATCGTATATATCTCCAGCATCCCTTTAAAATTTCGATAAAATTTAATCTATATAGGGTTTACCAAATTATGTAGCCTCTATTAGTTAAAGGATCTTTTTTAATGGTGATAAAATTACATCAAAATATTTGCGATGTTGCCAAATTGTGTTTTATTTCTAAGACATTAGGAAAAAATGGTGGTTGTTACATAGATTTTATTTTAAAATGTGTTCTGGGTTTTAAAATGACGTAACCTTTAATAAGCGCTACATTTATTACCAGTGATAGAACAGAGGTTTTCTATATGACTTAACACTTAGATTATAACAAATTTTTTTACTAGTTGGAGTAAATTTTGCGAATAACTTAAAAAAGTATGTAATTTAAGTCGTGGATTTAATATTTTTTAATCTTGATTTTATATGAACAAAATGAAAGGGTTTAAAAAGAAACTTTGGAACTATTTGGTTGCTTTTTATATAGTTTTGAATCGATTTTTGTCGGAATCGAATGGTTCTAGAGTTTTTAAAGATCCCGTTGATCGAATACTCCCTTGAGCTCTCTTACCGAAGGGATATTATTACTTTTATTGTACTTACCAAAAAATACTCATAATTTTACAATAATTTAAAAGTTCTCTCTTAAATTTAGGGCAGTTTTTTTGTTGCTTGATAAATTTTATTTTATAATTTTATCGGAATTTTTCCATCCTCTTTGCCTGTATACAGTATGTCCGCGGATGCGGTTAACAAGAGGACAAATGGACCAAAAATTAAAAGATACGGAAAAAAGTCATTCTTGATAAAACATTCTGCTTGTCGAAAAAATATGAACTGCAATGAGAAAATAGATTTTTATAATACTCAGTCTCAAAAATGCAAAAATATAAAATCAAACAGGAGCAAACAGTCATATTTTGGCCTTTTAACGTGAAATAATAAATAAAAAAGTTGCTTAAAATTTACTTTCAAACCTGATTCCGAACTTAGTGAAGAAAATTTAAATTTATGAAAAAAAAATCAACATTTTTGCAAGTACTTACGCATTTTACTAGTTTTACTTGATTATCACCTTTACATTACTAAACATTAATAAAAATAAATATACAATGAAAAAAATGTAAATGTAAAATGCGTACTTGCAAAATTCTTGATTTTTTTTAATTTTTCGTAAATTTAAATTTTTCTCAGTAAGTTCGGAATCAGTATAAGAAATAAATTTGGAGCAAGTTTTTTATTTATCATTTTACGTTAAAGGCCAAAAAACGAGTGTTTGCTCTTGCTTAATTTTATGTTTTTGCATTTTTGAGACGCCCTGTATGATAAAAATCTATTTTCCAATTGTAGTATATATTTTTGACAAGCAGAATTTTTTATCAAGAATGACTTTTTTTCGTATCTTCGAATTTTTGGTCCATTTGTCCTCTTGTTAACCGCATCCGCGGACATACTGTATACATATATACAGGGTATACCAGAAGTAATGGGACACAGAGCAACAGCATATTCCTTAGGTCGAAATAATGCAATTAACGTAAACTTGCCTTATCCCAAAGTTGATAATTACTGAGATACAGGGTGTCAAACTTTTAATTTTGTTTTAGTTTTTTCGTAATAATTTCTTAATTAGATAACATATCGGTACAAAATTGGGGAATTGGGGATTCTTTGAGGCGAGAAATTTAAATTGGTCCATGCTTTTGATGTTGCTAGTAGAGGACGCCAGCTGCGGCCTACCGCACTTGTTTTAGATGGCTTACTATATTGACCTGTTTATTAAAAAAGAAGTTACTACAATTTCCTCTGCGTCAAAAATGTATACCTCATGTAGGTCTCTAGGAACAACTGTTTTCGAGATAAACGCACTTTAAAGGACCCCGCAATTTTTCTATGGAAAATGGGTTTCGGCCAATTGTTTTAACATTTTGCAAAGTAATAGTTTTCAACACAATTAGCCCAAACCCATTTTTCATAGGAAAATTACGTGTCCTTTAAAGTGCGTTTACCTCAAAAACAGTTGCTTTTAGAGACTCAAATGAGGTATACAGCAGGCAGCGGTGATTAAAGTAACTTCTTTTTTAATGAACAGGTCAATAAACTAAGTTTAAAAAAAGTTATGCCATCTAAGATAAGTGGGGTAGGCCGTAGCTGGCGCCCTCTACTAGCAGCATCAAAAGTATGGACGAATTTAAATTTCTCGCCTCAAAGAATCTCCAAATCCCCAATTTTGTACCGATATGCCTTTTGGTGAAGAAATTATTACGAAAAAACGAAAACAAGATTAAAAGTTTGACACCATGAATTTTAGTTACTATCAACTTTGCGATAGGGAAAATTTACGTAAATTGCATTATTTTGACCTAAGGAATCTGCTGTTGCTCTGTGTCCCATTAATTTTGGGACACCCCGTATATATATATCGCCAAAAATTATTTTTCATTCTTGACTTTAAAATTAGACTAGAGTTACCTAAATCTTTTCACTGCAAGTAAATTTTCATCACCATAGCTCTAATTTTAATTTGGCAAACAGGTGATTGTCGCTGGGAGCTAAAACTGAACTGTCAAATAAGTGATGGGAATTCACCATAATAAATATATTTTTTTTATTTTATAGAGTTTTTACACGAAAAATTCTATCAGGTGATAGAAACACTGCCATAATGAAGTATTTCTCTCGAATGTGATATTCCGAAAAACGCGCATTATACTTTTTTACCAATAACCGTACCCAAATAATAGTTAAACATAACCAAAACTTTTTGTTTATGCCAGTAGTACCTTTAATGTAGTTTTAAATGGTTAGTTTGTCTCCCCCACTCTCTTCTTTTTATGTTCATAGGTGTTATGTATTAACAATTTTCCTATGTTGTATTACAAAAAACCATCCGGCATATTACGTAAAAAGCAGCTCTACTTATATTTCTTTTAAGTATTAATAATTTTTTACGAAATATTATTTGTTTTTCGCTACTTTTACAATTGTTTAACTTAAAATCGTTAAGCAACTTTCCTACCAAAGAAATTTTATGCTAATTCAAAGTGAGATGATACTGTTTCAATTTTCCATGGCCAGATAGCGTCCTAGCGTCTCAGTGCTGTTTTGTCAGTTTTTGCGATCTAATCTGAAGTATTAGATAGCAATAGTCTTAGACAGAAAGAAGGGTAAATATTGGAAAAGTTAAAATAAATCGCAAAGTATTAAAAATAGGTATATGACATACTTAATAAAAGTTGTGGGTTTTTGTAAGATCTTTCAGAAAAAATAATAATATATATGGTGCGCCATTTAAAAAAATCGAGATTTTTCAATTTAAAATGATCCAAATATATTCGTTTATTTTGAACACCCTGTAGCATCTAATTAAAATTCCGTTGCATATATCTTTTACGTCATCTTCGAATAACGCTAATATCAAATATGAGTGATCTACCTTCAAAAATAATGGCGCTATCGTAATTTTTTTGCAAGTGTGAAAATTATTTTCTTTTTAGAAAAATTGAAATATTGGAAAAACTATTAGGTTTAGGTATGCATTATTATTAATAAAAAAGTTGAAGAATTTTAAAAGGAATTCAAAACAAAATTTAAAAATAGGGTGTTTCATTTAAAAAAATGTATGTTTTATTCGTCACGCTTTTTTGAGCCACCCTGTATACTTTAAAATAATTTTAAATTGTGCATCCTAAGAATCTTTACATCTTTTGTATTTACTATTTTCTCATAACTTTTGAAACCAATGAAATAATGAACTTTACTCTATCGTTGACTCACCCTGTACTGTCAAGTCTTCAAAAGTTTTTTGGTACACTTTTTGTTTTAAAAATAAACATTTAAAAATGGGAAATTTTTAAAAATGTGTAGAATCTTACAGTAGAATTAAATTGGTTAAGAGTATTATATTAAGACTTTTCTGGCGTCCGATACTAGTTCTGTTGTCAATGTGACGTTAGGAAAAAGACGTCTCTGTGACGTCTCCTATTGGTCACATGGGCGTCACATTCGACATATGTGTGCTATCTGTGTGGAGCTACACCTAGGAAAGTTAGATTGTTGCAGGAAGAGTGGACATAAAAAAAGGTCCTTTAGGATGAAAGGTGAGCTCGCAGTCAGGTAAAAGAGTTGATTCCTTCAAGATTTTTCCGGTTTAAAACATCGTCACCCCGGGAAAAAGTGACATACCTCAAAAAACTTACATTTGGGAAAATGACCAACAGATAAATCCGAGATTTTTAAGATGATACTACGCATGCAGTAATTAAATATTTATAAAATATTTTTTACACCACATAAAAAATAGTTAAACCTATTGATAGCGTATTATGATTTTTAAGGGGATTCTCTGGTTTGACGGTCTGATTTTTGCATTTTTTGGGAGGACCAATGAAGAGATAGCACTTTGGAGTTTTTATCAGTTATTTATAAATGTTTTAAAAGTATAAATGTAAATTTTTAGCTAAAAATATTTATTAGAACCAAAGTTATTTGGTTAGAAGGATCTCAGGTATCAAGCCGACAGCCTCTAAGCGAGCGCTCCGAACACCTGTCTCTTCCAACTACTGTATTTTTATAATGGCTTTGAATTTTGAGAAATTACTTTACCACCATATAATAGACGTATTAAGAAAACAATTTTTGCAAAAAAAATCGATTTTTTGAACCCATAAAACCAGAGAACCCATTTAAAACATTTTGATACCTTCTGATGCCTATTTGTGTACATTAAAATTAAAGTAATTCAAAAATCATCAGCTATCAATTAGGTGTAAAAAAATATTTTATGAATATTTTATTACTTCTTACGTAGTAACACTTTGAATATCTCAGATTTTTTGTTGATCATTTTCTCAAATGTAAATTTATTGAGTTGTCACTTTTTGTTGGCGAGTATAAATTGAACATGGATATTACAGTGAATATAGGTATCGCTGCGTAAGCATAAAATTTCTTTGGTCTTAAACTGATTACGAAAATATTTGACTCGACTTTTTCGAACCATCTTTGTTACCGAAATTCCTTTTCTTTTGTGTATTTTTTAAGAAAAGGAATCATGATAATATAAGGAAAAACCTAAGAAAAAATTGTAGGGGTGGCAAAAACGAAATAATATTCGCTTTTTAATATGTTGGATGTTGTTTTTCCTCCAAATCGTTTCTTCCTAGTTTAACTAGAACGAAAACAATAACGCTGATTAAATTTTGGATACTCTTTGTATGATATTTACTTATTTATTTTTTAAATTATTCTATTTAAGCTCTCTTTTTATTGATTTTGGACTCTTTGTAAGCAAAAAAGACGTCTCTAGGAAAGACTGCCACAAATCTAAAGATATTTTCTTCCTCTATAATGGATGTAAAAGAGTTGCGGGCCAAAGTTTGTAGAAAATCATGATCCAATATTTTTTTGCTTTCGAAGAGCCCAGAATCCTTTTTTTGGCATTTTTACCAGTGTGTGTGATTTTTAACATATATTTATTGTAAATATGAATCTTTGCAATAATTTTTTTGTATACCAGTATAATTATTATTAAGTTTTTTTAATGATTTTTTTACGGTTTTTAGTAGCGAGTTTTTGTTTTATTATTTAATGCTTTTTTACAAGATTTTAGGCATTTTTCTGCAATATGTTCTTTGCTCCAAAAAAATAAGTATTACGAATCGATGGTATTATATTTGTATATTTGTTATGTTGGTTTAAAAATGTGGAAATATCGTTAAAAAACGACACCAAGATGACCAGACCTGGACACTCTTAATTAAAGATAAAAAAAACGTTTTTTTTTGTACCTAAATATTTTCGGTATTAAAATTTTTGTCTCAAAAAAAGTATTGTCGGGAGCAAAGAAAAAATAATGTAGTGTACCTAGTAGTATTAACCAGTGAGTGATATTCCTTATTTTAACCTAAAATTAACTTAACTTTTGAATACTTACCTTAACTTATTGAATTAAAGGCGTTGGTGGCCAAAAATTTTAAAAAATATATAGCTTTCCCTAAATTGTAGTGTCCAGAAACAGAAAAAATCTTTTATGAGCTTTTTTTAAAGCTTTTTGGATATATTTTGAAAGGGTCTTATAACAGATTGAAAGATTTCTTGCGTTAAATTTTTCTTGTTGCATTTTTTTTTCAGCAAAACATTGCAGGCCCAATTTCTCTGCCCGATTGTATGGTAAAATTTTGACCCAAGTTCCATTCAATTTTTATCTTCAATGTTTGACTTTCTACAGAGCTTTGTATTTCAAATTTTCGGTTTTTGGCATTTTTAAGCTAAACTTTTAGTGTTAGAGAAAAAAGTTAAATGGCAAATGTGTAGTACGTCTGAAGTACTATTAAAAATTCGTCTTTATTTTTATGATTTTAATTTTTTATAGTTTTATGATTTTTCAACTATAACATAAAAATGTTAAGTAATTTAAGTATAATTAACACGTACAAAACAAACACAATTTACGACAAAACTGACCTGGCTAAACGTTTTATAAAATTATTACTTAATAAGTCTGTAACTATTGATGCAACAAAATATTTAACCTATCCAATTTTATTGCCAATTTGACTTAATAGCAAATTTACGCCAATTTTTTTGTCGATTATCAATATTTCAGTTCGTAAATGCGTAAATTTAAAAAAATAAATATTTAAAGCTACGTTTCCACCGGAGGAACAAATAGCAACATTTAGCAACATTTTTTTGTTGCTTTGTGTTTCCCTTTTTTGTTTGTGAATTTAGAAACTTGAAGGCAACAAATGTAAACTTTTTTTTTCCACTGACAGAACTTTTAATGTTTCTGGTAACTGAGAGCCTGTAACTTTGTTGTAATTGATGATACGAAAAAGTCGATGTGGACTTTTTCATAGTATTTCAGACGTACTACAAATTTGCCATTTAACTTTTTTTTCTAACACTAATAGTTTAGCTTAAAAATGCAAAAAACCGAAAATTTGAAATTTAAAGCTCTGTAGAGTCAAACGTTGAAGATAAAAATTTGACCCAATGGAACTTTTTGTACCAAATATAGTGCTTAAGAGTCCATTCGCGCCGCGAAAATTGGATTTCCAATTTGGAGTTCGGGGCATAATGTTTTTCTTAAAAACGGTATAAGTTATCGATAATTTCCAAAAACTATATGAAAGCCGAACACTTAAATCTAGGCTTCTGCTGTAATAGTTTTTTAAATTTGGATTTAGTTTTTAATATTTCCTTGAGTGAAAATCGGCTATGTTTAGATACTATTTTCTCTTAACTCGACTCATATATCAAAAATCTGTTACAGCAGAGGCATAGATTATTTTCTTACCTTTAAAATGGTGTATAATTTATGTCTTTAAGTGAAAAATAGTTACCGAAAAACGTTATCTCCTGTAGGCTTGCAATCGGAAACAACATCGCATCGATACACCGAATTTGGAAGAACTAATAAAATATAATATTTTTAATGCGGCTATACAAAAATTGTGGTAGTGGGAGTTTGTTAGTCTCCGCCCACCGTCTCCGCGTCCTTTCGCCCGACCCCTAAGGTGTAGCGTAAATGCACTCTTAATAAATCCATTTATTTACTTTCTGTTAAAATAATTTTTTCACAGCTTGCAGGGCAAAAAAGTGGTAAAAAACCTGTTTTCCATGTTATTAAGACGGAAAACTTGAAGAACCATGGAGAACCTCTTAAAATTAAAATTTTGAGCTGCGCTTTTAACAGGAGCTTTGTTTGGGCATCTTCAGAGATATTTTTGGGTGAGAGTAAAAAAAAGAAATATCGACTTTTTTTGGCACACCCTAATATATTTACATATACATACATGATTTTGTGTTTCAGCTATATATTTTTCTTACTTTTTGGTCGCCAAGTCGTTTAAAAGAAATCAGTATTTTATACAATTTTTTATTGTTAATATTAGTATTAGGCTAAACCTTTTGCCTTAGTTTCTAAGTTATTCTTATTATGTTTGGCAGCTATGCCTCGAATTTTGCAATATTATTGAATGTTTTGCCAGTTGATTTATGTGTTGATGAATTTTATTAACGTTACTATCGTTTCCTTGTACGTGCAGAGGATCATTTTGAAATAATTTGAATTTGTTTTGTACCTTTTAAGGTGTTTTGGCACTTTTGCATTTTTTTTTTTTTGGTTAAAGAAGCAATGATTTTGCTATAAAAGTAAGTAACTAATGAAAAGGAGCTGCTAGCAGTAATATGTACATGTAATGGTGCTTGATGTATTTTTTTTAAACCCTGCATTTTTTATAATTTCATATTAAAAGGACAATACAAGGTTTTTTCATTTTTTTTTTTATGAAACTATGTTTTGGCTAAAATAGACGCCATAAATAAAAAGAAAATGTGAAGTGCCAAACAAGCTTTTCAGGGAAGCCTTTCTGTCACTCCAACACATCTTTTTGTACAGTATTTCACTACCTATGTTTAAATTAGCATTTATTTTTTATTCATAAAATGAAAGCATTGTAAAATATTTTTAAATCATACAATGTTTTTACTATAATAGGCTATTTGCCACATTAAAGTGATCTTTACACATAAAAACATTTTAATGCGTTACCAAGCTGTTTGGATCTCTTCGAGCTAATTGTGACCACTTTTTTCGCCTTTTAGGATTTGTTGGGACTGATATAAACATTTTTGTGGTGTTTTCAGAGAAGTATTGGTACATTGTCGCACTACACACCATTTATATACCATTTTAGCCAATAAATTGAGAAATTATTAACAAAATTTACTGTAGTTGCACTCGTTGTTAACTTGCTTACTTGCCTATGACGTCACGCGAAACATGTCGACGAGAATTTTATAATTTAAACTTTAACATTGAGTTTTATTGAAAATACAGCAGATTTCCCAGAAATATAAAATGTATTGTGTTTGTTAGGTACCAAAGAATAATTTAAAACGATTTTTCAAAATCAGTCAAATAGCCTATTTATATCAAATGCGGAACAAAAAATAAATCTGAAGTTGATACTTCCAAAAGTGTGTTGTTTTGGCATGAGATGGCTAAAATGTATACATTTTCATTTAAGAATGACGGAAGCAAAAACAAATAAACAAAAAGGGTATTGCATTGGACCAAAAAGTCAGTAACCATGGTTACAAACGCTATTGACCTTGTAAGAAGACTTTCTTCAATTGTTTTAGCTTACGTCACTTTTAAATAATAATTTACAGCTTATAGATTTATAGGGAGAGATTAAATTTAAAATAAGACATGTATTTTGCGTAAAATTCTAATAAGTTGGCGAGTATCCCCCCCTAGGAACTCTAGTGCTAAAGAGACAGTAACTAAATAAAATAATTACATTTTTGTGGGTTGATTTCTCTGTACCAAACTTGATGTAAAAAATCAGACTATATTTAAAAAGTTGTGATATATTGTTGAAAAATAGAGTGTTTCTACTTAAGTTTTTAGAAATTTAAACGGTTTTTATGATGCATCTGTTTTTACTCATTTAGGGTTTTCTATTTGAAATGATATAATTGAAGTTGGCTGAAGTAGAGTTAGGATATTTTTTTACCAATAAAAAACATGGCTGCAAACAGAAAGAAAAATGGTGTTTTATTTCCTCTTCTTTTTTTTTATCTCAGGCATTTCACATGTAATTAAAGCCCAAGACTATCAAATTTTATGGGAAAAATTAAGAATGCAAACCCATTCTTCCATTTAAAACTTTGACCATATACCCATAGAGGTAACCTTGCCACTTGGCCATGCAAGGAGAGAAAGAATAGGTGTATAACATTTTTCTCTTGCTCCAACGTCCTCATTGCTTGGTGGGTGGGGTTCATCATACCTCGCTGACACTTCCGTCAATTAATCGGCACGTTGGAGCGAGAGAGACGAGTTATACACCTTTTCTTCTTTCTCTCTTGCACGGCCCAGCGGCAAGGCTGATTCTACTAGGTATATGCTCGAAAATTAAAAATTCATTTTTGTGTGTTTTTTTTAAATTTAAGCTACATCTTTATTTATAAGGTAAGTAAAAAAAACTTTTAAGAACCAAAAAAGGGTTTATTGAGGAAAAAAATTTTAAATATAAACAAATGTATTTCTGTTTAATATAATAGGGACTACTAATGGTAAAATTGCTTCTAGATTAGTGGTATTTGTAGTTTCTGTGGTGGGCTGCAAAAAAAAAACACAAAATTAGCAAAAACATTAAAAAGAATAAGTTTTGTGAAACAACATAAAAAAATTATAATTTTCGTTAATACTTACAAATCTTTCCATAATTAAGAACATAGAAAAGTGCCATTGATCCGAAAACAACTTGTAAAAATGGAGCAATTCCTGCACGTTTTGGTTGAACATACTTGTGCTGCCATCTCCAAAATGCTAGAAAATAAACGAATTTAAGAAAAAAGTTTTGAGGTGTTGTTACAATTTGAATTTCTTTTTGAGTGAAATTTTTCTCCCAACTTTTTTTTGTAGAAATTTTAACGAAAACAAAATACACGACTAGTTTCACTAACACAGTAGCTTTTTCAAGACTAACTAAATTTAAAAGTTTTAACCTAGGTACACAGATTATAGTTTATCAGTTCTTAGTGTTATGCTATAGATAAATATAATAAAATTTAGGGGTGGATTTATGCAAAAGATGAGTAGGCTGAAGCCTAAGGCTGCAAATTTACGATAATTTTTTAAAAAATGTAATCGTAAATTAATTTGAAAAAAATTTAATTGTTAACGAAAAGATAAAAACATTCCGGCTAAATTCACTTTATTTTTATATGATTTACTATACTTCAAGTCCAAAATTTCTGTCAATGACGCATCGCTCGCTTTTAGAGTGCCCCGGGTTGTGTGGAGTCAGGGGAATCAATTCCAGTGGCGTGTGCATTTTAGAAAATAAATGAGAAATTTTCGTCAAAACATGAAAATATTTTTTACAAGCAAAAGTTATTTTCCCACATTTTCATCAACCCTTTAAATTAGTAACAAGCCTATATTATTTTGGTATTATTCGGATTAATGAAAAATGTAATTTTTTTGCTTAATTTTGCACACCTCCTATTTTAAGGTCATAGAACACAAATTTAAGTTTTTTGGCGATTTCTCAACGTTTTTCAAAAAAAAATACATTTTTTACTTTAATTTTACCTTTTTCGATTTTATTTTGCTACATGAAAAAAATAATAAAATTTCAGTCTTAACATAAATTAAAAAAGATGTAAAAACAGAATGATAGACAATCCATGTTACACCGACTTGCCAATTCACCACCGATCTTGCAAATTCAATATTAAATACGTTATTTACACGCATTGCTTCATCAAAAATATCCACTATATAAGTAACACAAAGCCCTAAGATCATCAGCTCGTAGAATCCAATAACTATTTCGGGTCTTTCGAGTTCCATATTTAGGATTTCCATATCGAGGATATTTTTGATCAAACATTGCGGGCCGAAGCGAAAGCAAGGTTCGCATACCTTATAAAAATGTCATAAAGAGAACTATTACAACTTGGCAACAGGTCAACATTTTTAGAATTTCGGACGTAAACGTTTTACCTACTTTTTATTGAAAATTAAGGTTTTTTCCTACTTTTTGAGTGATTTTTTTAATATTAAAATGGTATGAGTTTTTTAAATATTTTCGTGCAAATGACAGAATTTAAAGGAATATGTCGTAAAATGGAATTAAACAATTCAATTATTATTCTTTTGAAATTCTATAAGAGGCGGCCAAAAAAAACAGCTTCTGATTCATGTTTAACAATCGAAAAGTAGAAAGTGTGCAAAAAAATCGCATTTTAGTATCCGAATAATTACTAATATTGTTTATTTGCCTTTTAAAACTTAGAATACCGTACGCGAAAAATATCTCTGCAGCATCCAAAGTGGTTAGTTCTGGATTCGTTCCGAATACCATGGTAAACATTTTAACCATTATTCGTTCTTTTAACGTTAACTGAGTTTTTTTGTAGGCAGATAACTAGTTAAAGGTTGGTTAATATTCATTGTTTACTGAATTAAAAGCACTTAACAACACTTAATCTGTATATACAATTATATACACTAAATAAAATAAACTATAATAAAATTGGCACAAAACAATATCTATATAGGTACTACTATTACTAGAAATTTACAATATTTTCAAAATACCCTGTATAGCAATTAAAATTTAAACTTACAAAAGCTGTCCATAATCAATAATAACTAAATAAAATCATCGAACAGCACAAAAACCCTGTCGATACGCTTATTTTCATGTCCGTTCAAGTTTTAAACTAAGGAATGTGTGTTGCCACTTTTATTGTCTTCTCGATAACAATGATTTCAATACATATTGGCGTGCTATTTTAAGTGCGATCGCTGGCTGGTAACTTATTTTCGCGAACTATGACAACGTGGCGATGAAACTTTTGGCCGGTTCACTGTTATTTGAGTGGAAAAGTATATCAGAGGCTTAAAAATCATTTACTAGTGTTAAGATTTTTATTCAGCCGCTTCGTCGGTTGGGTGGCCGGTATTAAATGAGTCACTGACAGAAATTTTGGACTTTAGGTATATTGTAGTTTACATTCTTTTAATGCTAAATTTTTCATTCTGATATAGAAAAAAAATATTAACATATTAGGACGGCAAAAATATATTAACCTATGGGCGGCAAAAAATTAAATCCGGCCCTAATAAAATTTATAATTTTATTAGATAATAAACTAAGATTTTACAACTATTATAATTAAATAATTAAAGTGTTTTAATACATTTAAATTTAACAATGGAGAATTATTAGTTTCTAATTGATAATTTAAGAGTTCGGT
>JAHBCN010021509.1:0-14031 GCA_019359885.1 Listronotus oregonensis | reverse complement strand
CAAAACCCCCCCACCGGGGGGGGAGGGAGCGATCTCCTGGTCAGTCTCGGAATTTGGTTTGGTATACCGATGGATCCAAGACTGACAATGGAGCCGGGGGGGGGAATAATGGATCCCCCCCAGGTTCAATGCTTTGCTTCCCTGGGGAAATATGCCACTGTTTTCCAGGGGAAAAAATTATGCCATTGAACTTTTGGTTTTGGGAGAAAATTTTTGGGGGAAAAAAAGGAGGGTATTTATCTTCTCAAAAGGGTCAAGGGCCCTTTTTAAAACCCTTCCCCAAGTAACCCCAGGGGTTTTGGAAGGGGCCAAGGCCTCCAAACCGGGGGTTAACCACAACAAAGTTTTTTTCCCCGGGCCAGGGACACAGGGGAATACAGGGCAATGAAAATGCAGTTCCCCCCTGGCCAGGCGAGGCCCGCAGCAATTTTGTGGGTCCTGAACCTGTTTTTGGAATCCCAAAAACCCCCAGGTTCGTGGCTACATGACTCGGTGGATTCAAACACAACATCAGTCATACGGAAAAACCACATTCTAAGGCAAAATCACAGTAAATCAATGCTGACCCCCATCGAAAGCATTGACAAGTTAACTACTAAAACTAAATGGAAATTTTAGACGGGGATAGTGAGGGGGATTAATAACCGACAGGGGGCCCCAAGAAAACATATGCACACTATGGGCATCTATAGAGAAAGAACCCATTTGCAGACTATGTGACGAAGAGGAAGAGACAGCCTCTCACATCATATATGAGTACCCTGCACTTACATAGGGGAGAACAAATCAAAACCTCATGGTGGACACTAACGACCAGGAGGGGGGAGCCCAAAAAAAGAACAAAAAAAGGGCCCCACTACACCTGTCTAAGGTGTAAACCCCTTTTTAACTGAAACAAATACACAAGAGATACAACAAGCCCTGTAGGCTGCAGTGTCGAGGCGGACAAAACCCCAACTTGTGTATTTTTTTATAATTTTCCAATCAATCAAAAAAGCTGGGGCACCCCATTAAATTTTGGGAAAAGCTGAAAGAATGACCATCTACAGTAACTGATAACGTCGATTAGAAAGGAAACGGGGAAACCAAGAGCAAAGCTTGGGGGAAACCCCGTAAGAAGGAAGTTTGTTAAGAAGCCCATCATGCCAGACCTGATCGAAAGCTTTGGATACCCCAAGAGCAACGATCTGGGATTCACCAAGAAACTCAAGGGACTTGTTCCAGTTGTGTGAAAAAAGGAAAGAAGATCAGCGGGGGATCTTCTGTGACGGAATTCATACTATCTATCATGTAAGACTTTGTTTTTCCAGATTTTTTAATATTTGTTAATTAAATAATTTTTCCATTTTTTTAAAAAAATGGAAAGAAGAGATATAGGTTTACAGTTAAAGGGGATTTTTTTTCCCCCCCCCTTTTAAAGGGGGT
The DNA here is from genome assembly GCA_019359885.1 of Listronotus oregonensis. Classification (NCBI taxonomy): domain Eukaryota; kingdom Metazoa; phylum Arthropoda; class Insecta; order Coleoptera; family Curculionidae; genus Listronotus; species Listronotus oregonensis. The sequence goes on along the minus strand of JAHBCN010021509.1, from coordinate 12,606 downwards.
TAAAACCGTGCAGCTTTCCAACTCTTCGGGAAAAGCCCTGTATCGTAAGAGATTCGAAAGAGGCAAGTTAGGATGGGTGCAAATTGGGGAGCACATTTTTTTAAGACGATCGCTGGTATGCCATTCAGCTCATACGATTTTTTAGTATTAAGAAAAGAAAGAATAGGTTTAATCTGTGTAACTTTAAAAAGAATATCGGACATTTTATGAGAAACAGGGGCAACTGTTGGAAAAAAAAGATTAATAAGAGGATCAAGGGTAAAAAGGAAAAATTGTTTGGAAAAAAATTTGTCCAAAAAAAGGTTTTTTTTTTTTTAATGGGTTTTTTTTTTTTTTTTTTTTTATAATGTCATTTTTTTTTATACCCAAAAAACACTCAAAATTTGCGGGGAAAAAAAAAAAAAAAAAAAAAATAATTTTTTTTTCCCGAGGAAAGGGACCTCGAAAAAACCTTTAAAATTGGTTTTTTTTATTATAACTCAAAAAAAAAATGCATTTAGGAAAAAAAAGTAATATAACTTAAATTAAAGGTCTTGTAAAAACCCCTAGTTTATATCATAAAAAAGTTTCGTTATCTTTTTTGGGGCCCTTTTAAAACATTGACGATTTATTATTATTTTTTTTAACGTTATCTAAAATTACGTCTTCTCCATTTTTTGCTGATTGACTCCCAATTTTGACTTCAGATTCGTAACCGATTTTTTTCCAATTAATCCCAAGGATTTTTTTTGGTAAAAGTATTAACCCCCGGGAAAAATTTTTTTAAATTTGGGTCGATTGCTTTTTGGAAAAAGAATGGAACGACTTTAAAAAAAAAAGGACCATTATTATTTATTTTTTAAAAAGATCCGAAATCGATTCCTTTTTTTTTTCTAATTTGAGACAAAAAATACCATTTTGAATACGCTTTTTTTAAATTTGCAAATTTTTTTCTAATATTATTGATTTCCCCAAAATTTTACCTAACCCCCCAAAAAATCCACCATTTTGAATCTACCATTTAACATTTTCAAATTTTACCTAAGATTTTAATAAGCATTTTCCTTGATTTCCGGGAGGGAGACCGGTCTTTCGGCGGTCTTGGTCTTGCAGCAAGACCAAGACCAAGACCAAGACCAAGACCGCCTTCTTTTTTTGCAAGACCAAGACCAAGACCAAGACCGAGGGGTAAGACTACGCAAGACCAAAAAAACCCACCTGCAAGACCCCCACTTTTTTCACTTTTTTTAAATTATAATATTCAATTTTTATATTCAATATACAGAGGTATTTCATAGAACATAAAAAAAAATTTTCGAGAACTGCCTAAAAAGGCGATTATTTTATGAGTAACCCTTTTTTTTTTTAATAAAAAATAATTAAATCGATCACTTGTTTTTTAATAAAATTATCTGTAAACGATAACTAGAAATTCCTTTTAAATTTTAAAAAAAATAATAAATTGTGACTCAATTGTCCGATAAAGCTCGATATCTCCAAAACCGTTTACGACGAAAAAACTAAGAGACAAAAAGTTATAGAAGCTGAAAATTACTTACCTATTTCTAATGGTTTTTTTAATTATATCTATGATGCCACTTACTGGATCAAAATTTCCAAAATCTAGGAAAACATTATTTTTTGCCAAAGTGTAAGAATTGGCATCATTAGATTGTTTTAAACCCAAGATATAAATGAAAAAAAAGATAGTTTAAAAAAAATAAAATTTTTTGTCATTTTATATAGGAATATTTTTTAAATAAATGGTTTTTAAAAATTTTACTTCCGGTTTAGACGGAAAAGTCAAAACAATGCCAAAAGTATAATGATGACGTCATTTTTGTCAAAACCGAAAATGATATATAAATATGACAGTTTAAGAATTTCCGGCATAATAGGGGAGGGAAGCATTTTTTTTAATAATTTTTTTGCTATAATTTTTCTATTTTGGTTTAAAAAAGCTAAAAATAAGGAATTTTTTTTTGAGTGGTGGGGGTTTTTTTAAAAAAATTTTTAAAATAGAAAATAATTTTACATTTTAGTCCTTTTTTCTAAATTTTTTTTGTATATTCATTTTTTTACCATTATGAACGGTTTCGGATATTTTCGATATTTGTCGCACTATCGAGCCACCTTGTATATGCAAAAGGGGTTCATAAAGTAATTGTACAAACTTTGTACGGCAAATGTTTGACTAATTTGAACATAAATTTTTTTATTTGAACAAAAAAGTTTTCTAAATCCTTTTTTTTTTAATTTAAAAAACCAATGTTTACATATCAGAATCATTTTCATGGAAATTTCACATCTGGTTAAATTTAAAAATTTTTTTTCCCCCCTCAGAGTTCTCAGTATTGTAATTTTATATGTTTTCAAAGAAAATTTAAATATTTCCTATTACTAAAAGCGCTATAAATAAAAAAACCCCCCAAAAATTTAAAATACCTTTTTTTAAACAAATTATTTAAATGTACATGTAAGGTTAAAATTGGTATATTTTAAAATTTTAAAGAAAAAAAAATAGTCTCCATCTTTATTTTTTTTAAATCCCAAAAAAAAATATTTTATTTAAGTTGGGTTAGTTTAAATTATTACTACCAAAAAGAACAAGATGGGGAAGACTTTGCAGCAAGACCAAGAAAGACCGGGTGGTGCAAGACCAAGACCAAGACCTTTTGGGGCAAGTCCAAGACCAAGACCAGACTTGCAAAACCCCAAACCAAGACCAAGACTAGCCCGGTCTTGGTCTTGGTCTTGCTTTTTTCATCACTAGATTTCCGGAAATAAACATAAAGAATTTCATAACATCTGCCTATTAAATTTTTTAAATAAGGAAACAAATCTAACATTTGATTTTCAATCAAAATATGTTCTTTTTTAGGTCCAGAGAAACAAAATCTAAATGAAACATTTTTTTCGTTACCAAAGACTGTGGTATCCAAAAACGGGTATAAATTTCAATTGCATTTAATCTTAAAAGTTTTAATTGCTCGATCTTAATAATTTTTTAATATGTTATCCTTGAGATAATTCTATTACTATTCAGGGTGTGTTACAAAAATAAATTAAACATTTTAATTGATTTTTATTTTCCGCAAGCGGGGAAATTATTAAACTTCCTGTAAAATTACAATAAGATGACCCATTTATAAGTTGCTTAAGGTTATCTCAAGAATTACATTTAAAAACCTTATCTAGATCGCAAGTTTTGAAGTACAGTTTAAAAAAATGTTTCCTTTAAGGGTGTTTCATGTTGATCTTAGAAATAACATATTCAAATTTTTTAAAAATATTTTCAAAACTAATTTGGTGGAAAATTACATCTTCCCCAAAAAAGGCCAAAATTACATTTCGCGGTTTTTTTTTGACCCGTGCTAAAATCTTTAAAGGTATGTTTCCCCTTTCCCGCGGGCCGCCGCATGCGGCTAACGCACTACGTTAGCCGAAAGCACTCCTACCCATTTTTTAAAGGCCGGTTTTTGAGGGCGCGTAGCGTCCGCGCCGTGTCGTCTGATATTTTGTTTGTTTGGTTTTTTGGGAAAGCCGGTTTTTTTAATGTTGAAAAATTAAAACTTTATTTTTTAAATGAGGTTTGGGTTTTTTTTTTAGGGGGTTTTAAGAGTTTTTAAATTCCAATTCCAAGATGTTTCGCACTTCAAAAAAACAGTTTAATGTTTTCCCAAGATCCTGCCAAAAAAATATTGTCTGACTCTCTTTTCATATGGTTTTTTAGAAAATTGCCATTAATATAAATTTTTCGAATAATAAACATTATTGGTTTTAAACTTAATTGTCCTAAAATAATAAAAAAAAAAAACCGGGCCGTATTTAAAAAAAAAAGTTGTGAGGGGAGCTCAAAAAACGAACGTGGTGTATAAATCTTAAACTATCTTTTAGAAAGAAAAAAGAATGGAAAAAAAGTATTTTTACATTCTTCAAATAAAGTCATAAAAAAAAAAACGAAAGCGAATAATGGGTTTTTTTCCCAAAAAATATTTTTCAAAATTTTTTTAATTCTAAGGGCATTTTGATTACATCAAATTGCGCACTTTGCCTTCTTTTAAACCCGACCTCGACCCTTCAAGTTTAGACCCCAATAAGACTCCAATTTGGACACCCTGTACAGATTTCCCTTTTAAAAGGGGAATTTTTTCCCCTGGGTTATTGGATATTCAACTCGTTGTATGGGTCGGACTTTATATCGTCTTTTATTAAGTCAAGAATGAAAAAAAACCATGCTTTATTCAGTCTAAAATATTTTCTAAATTTTACTTAATCCTGTTGCTGATGTCGATTTAATAATGTAGTATAACAACCTCATCCCTTTTTTTGCTGAAATTTGGGGATATATAGGGGCATTGCTATGTTTGGGGGTTGGAAAATTGTAATAGTATTTCGTCCCCCTCTTTTCTTCCAACAATAAATTTTTTGCTAGGATCATCCAAAAAGATTTTTACCGAAGATTATTTTTACACTAATAATTTTGTTTTTCCAGTCCTAAGAAACCACCTGATTAAACGGGGCCGTTTTGCAAGGTCGCATTGCGTTTTTTGTGGACGGCGGCGGGAAGGAACCACACCTTAAAGTTTAATTTATCATGGGGGTTTTAATATCACCCAAAACCTAGTTACCATTTGTAAGTATAAAAACTTAAGATAACCCGGGGTTCGTGATCTGAAAACCCCTTTTTTTTAAAAAAGGTGATTGTATCGGTAAAACGATTAAAAAAAAAACCTTTTTATTTTTTTTTTTAAATTTCATTTTGGTTTAAGATAAAAAAATTCGTCTATTACATATAACACCCTTTAAAAAAATTTCATCTGCGCCGTGCTACTTTTACAGACAACAACAGGAACCACGTATATCAGCTGCTCCCAAGATTAGGTGAATTTAGTGTAAAAAAAGTTGTATATCCAAGGAAGATTGGCTGCATTTTTAAGTTTTTAAAGGTATTCTCACTTCAAAACATTTCGTGGATATTAGTTCAAATCTAAACCATGTAAAAAAAAAAATCCTTTTTAGGCAAAATAGTGCAGAAAAAGTTTTTTGTGTCTCCTGTAAAATTAATATTTTGTGTCATATGAGGTTTTTTACAAAGTTACCCAAAAGGCCCTTTTTAAAAAGGGACACCATACGAAAAGCTATTTGGAAAAAGAATAAATAAATTCCGAATATGAACATAAGATTCTTTTAAATTTTTTAAAGGGGGTAGCTGACCCGGGGGCTTTATTAAAGCGCCATTGAGGTTGGCGCTCATCGACTGTGGCCGAGGGTTATATTAAAGAAACCATGCAAACTAAAGTTTAAATAAAAAAACTTAAAAAGTTTCAGAAAACCCAAAAGTCTTCCGGAAACCACACCGACGTTTTGTCTTCGAGCTGCCATTATTACGTTTTTAAATTTTTTGGGGTCCCAAACCAATGATGTATAACACCTATTCGGAAAATCAATTTAAAGTTTTCCTCCAAAAAAGTATTTTTTTGTCTCTCTCAAAACATGGTTTTCCCTTTGGGAAAATTTCCATTAATACGAATTTTTCGGGTGGGGATTCATCTTGGTTTTTTCGACCTTAGAAACTCTTAAAATACGTAGAAAAAAAAGGGGGCCCTATTTGAAAAAAAAAAATTGATGATGGCAGCTCGATGACAAAAAATTTGTGTAAATCTTAACACTTTTTAGAACAGAAAAAGTAGCAATAAGAATGCCAAATTTATTTTGTCATATCTATTTAAATAGAGTCATAAAAAAAATTTAAAAAGAAAAAACCCGAAGTCTTCAGAAATTCGAAATTTTTTTTAAATTTTTTAAAGGGGCATTTTGATCAGCATCAAATTGCGCACCTTTCCCCTTTCCTTTAATCGAATTTGGTATCTCTTCAAGAATTTGAGACACCCTGTACATATCTGGGGAATAGGGGGAAAATTTCAATCACTTTGATTTCAGAAAAAATTTTTATTTTCGAACTTTTTTTTTTTTTTTTAAAAATGGAAAAAAATTCACTTACAGATGGATAACATACTTACCAGCTAAAACATGTGTTTTTAAATAAATGAAGACAGGGAGACCTTTCATTCGAAAAAAAAAAATTATTCGATATTATTAACCTAAATCATAAAATTTTATATAAATATACAATAGTATTAGTACATATATATTTTACTTTTCTTGGGGGACGAATATGAATTTATAAAATCAAGTAACGATTTCTTTTAAATTATACAACATAAAAAAATTTTACCATTGGGGAATGGGGGGGTTCTAAAAAGACGAAATTTATTAATAATTTTATAGAAAAAATTTAAATATATATTATATTACTTTTTAAAGGGAAATTTGGGGTAATCAGAGACATGAAAAAATATAGTATTTTTAACTTTTTTTTTCCCAATAATTTACTTTATTTTTATAAAGTTTTAAAAAAAAAATTATTATACAGTGAGGACCAAAAGTTATTAATAAATTTGTTTAAAATTCAGGTAATTAATTTTGTCAAACACGCTGAAACACGTATTTACCCCATTTACAGTATGTTCATTCGAAAGATGTGGGGATCAGAAATATTTTTTAATGGAAGAGTCTTCCCAAAAAAAAAAGTTTAAGACAGACATCTAGCAAAATCTGTTATTGCTTTTTTTTCTGCTATTAAAACATTTCATAACAAAAATTTAAATAAGCCCTTTTTTTTTAAAAAAAACCCCCCAAAATTGTCTGTCCCAACGACAGCAAAAAAAAATTTTTATCTCTAAACATTTACTAATAATAACAATCTAAACTGTATGTACAAATTTTTTTTTAAAACCGCCTGCACGAGGGGAAAAAAAAATGATTTTAGAAAAGGGAAGGGTGACTTTTTTTTAATTTACCAATAATACAAAGATGTCACCGGCCCCTTTTTACTATTTGCCGACTACGAAAAAAGGTTATCCAAATAAAAAAATCAGCCAAAAAAAACTTTGTTATTGGTCCGAAAAAAAAATTGTTTAACTAAGGAACCCGCTCAAATTGCAATGTCGAGTTTTACCCCCAAAAAACGAAATCAAAGTACGATTTGGCATATCAAAAATTCAATAATTGGCTTGACGAAAAAAATAATAAGCGTATAACTGAAAAAGTTTTGTTGGCTTATTTTCAAAGTGAAGTGCATTGCCTCACTTTTCTGCTTTAAAATAATTGAGTAGCTTCAATATATATATATATATATATATATATATATATATATATATATATATATATATATATATATATATATATATATATATATATATATATATATATATATATATATATATATATATATATATATATATATATATATATATATATATATATATATATATATATATATATATATATATATATATATATATATATATATATATATATATATATATATATATATATATATATATATATTATATATATATATATATATATATATATATATATATATATATATATATATATATAATATATATATAAAAAATATATATATATATATATATATATATATATATAATATATATATATATAAAATATATATATATATATAAAAAAAAAAACTTCAAAAAAAAGTTTTTTTAAAAAATTCCCTTTTAAAAACAGGGAAAAAGGGGTTTTAAAAAAAAAAATTTTTTTAATAAAACCCCGAGACAATATTGTAGACAACATGTTTTAAAATTTTTTTAAGGGGGCATTTTTTGATGTATTTTTTAAAATTTTTTTTTACCAGGGGCGTCCGTACGGGTTTTGCAGGGAAATTTTTTTAAAAAAAAAATTTTTACCCTTTTTGTTTTTTTTTAAAAAAAATTTTTTAAAAAAATCCTCATTTTTTTTTTAAAAATTTGGGGTCTCCTGGTTTTTTTTTGTCCGAGCATGATTTTCGCTTGAAAAAAATCGTTTTACTTCAAGATTGGTTTCTTAAATCAAATTACATTTTTGTTTATATCTTCTTTATTATTCATCTTATAAAAAAGGTTTATAAATTTTTTTATATAGAAATTTTGGGGAAAATTTTGTTTTTTTTTCATAAAATTTTTCTTTTCCCTTTTTTTTTGAAATATTAACGATTAAAAAAAATAAACGTCAGTTTTAAAAAAAAATGTAAAAGAAAAAAGGGAAAAGTTAAGGGACTTAAATTATGTTTTTTTTAAAAAAACATTTAATTTGGGTTTTAAAATTTTTTTGTCAAAAAGGGGAAATTTTTGAGAAATAAAAAACCGACATTTGGGGTTTTGGGGAAAAAAATTAAAAAAAAAGGAATTTTTTATTTTTGGATGTTTTCGCAAATTTTGAGTGATTCGAGATTTTACTAAATAAAATAAATGATTTATATTTAAAAAAACCACCTTTTAAATTTTTTTTTTTATTTGGGGAAAAAAAAATTTTTTTTTTTTTTTTTTAGAGAAAACAGTGGCGTATTTTTTTTTTTTTTTTTCCCAAAAAATTCCATGCACAACCCATACGGACGTTAATGGTAGAGAAAAAAAATTTTTTTTTACATCAGAAAATGCACCTTTGATGCATAGAAGACAAAACCAAAAAATTTTAAATTTTGGGTGTCTATAATATTATCTCAGTTATTTTAAAAAAAATGTTTTTTTTTTTTAAATTTTTTAAATTTGGGAAAATTTTATATATATATATATATATATATATATATATATATATATATATATATATATATATATATATATATATATATATATATATATATATATATATATATATATATATATATATATATATATATATATATATATATATATATATATATATATATATATATATATATTTTTTAAAAAGGCACCACCAATATATTTGGTTATTTCGGTAGGATAAAGGGTTTTTGAATACAGTTTTTAAATTTTTTTAAAGGGAAAATAACCATGTTAAAACGGTTATTTTTGAATGGCTACCTAATTTAAATTAACCCCTCATGACATCTTTTTGTTTTAAAATTTTTAAAAACCCAAAAATTTTTTTCCGGTTAAAAACCGGGGGGTAACAAAATTAAGGGGAAAAAGTAAAACAAAAAATTTTTTTGTCAAATATTTTAAAATACCAAATTTATTTTTTTTTTTTAATTTAAAAAATAAAATTGTTGAAACCCCCTTTTAAAAACCCCCGGTATATTAAGGGTGATCCATTGAAAAAGGGAAATTTTTTCTGCCTAATAATTTTAAGAAAATTCGGGGTTTTTAAAAAACCCCATATTTTTGTTATTTTTTAAAATTATATAACTTTTTGGGGGAAAATGTTTTTTTCCCCTTTGTTTGGGCTCTATCGAAGACGAACACCTTTGGGGTACCGGCCCCCTATAATTAAATTTACGTTTATCTTTTTTGCGTATTAATTTTTAAAATTGATTCCATCAGGCAGTTTTTTTTGCTCCTTCTTCGACGCGAAAATGCCGTTTTTTTTTCAAAATTGGTTTTCAGGTTGTTAATACAGCTTTTCAAAAAGCTCCTGTATATTGATCTCCCCCCTTGAGACGTTTCGATATTGATTCCAACAAACAAAAAATAAATACAAAAAAAAAAAAACTCTACAAAAAAAAAAAGGACCATTTTTTTTTAAATTTTTTTACTTTATCTTTTAACTTTTTTTTAAAAAAAATATTTTATAAATAAAAAAACATGCAATAACCTCAGGTCAATTTTTAGAGCTAAAAAAAAATCGATATATATGATCGATAAGTACCGCCCATCCCTACTTTTTCGTCAAAAAAATTTTTTATTAGAGGGGCGAAGCTAAATAAACCTACGTAAAGGTTTTATACGGGTTTCCCAATGAGACCGTGACGTATCGGTGTTGTTCTTAAAGCGTTCGATCTCTATTTGAAACTTTTTTTAATTTTTTTTCAAATTTGCAGAAAAAAAATTTCCAAAAGAGATTCCAAACGAAAATTTTATCTAGGAAGTTTACAGGGCCCCAAAGTATTTCTGCCCCTTTTTTAAAAAGTATGAAATAGAAAAGGATACAACTACACTTAACACCCACTATTAGTCAAAATTCCCAGTGCCGATAACTTGTTTACAAGCTGTACTTTTATTTAAACAATTGTTATTAATTTAATTTATAGAAAAAGGTACTGTACTTTTTAATTTTTTCCCTTTTTATATAAAACCAAAAAAAAGAATTTTTTGGGGGCAGGACATTCTTTTTTAAAACCTTTTCCCCACTTACCCTTTAAAAAGCGAAAAACCCCGGGGCATTTTTTACGGTTTTCCCTTTTAAAAAAATAGAAAAAATACAAACATTTTTTTTATTTTAAATTTTAATATACATATCTTTATACTGTATATAAAAAAAAAATAAAAAAATGGGGAAAATATAAAAATTATAAAAAAAGGAAAAAAATTGCAAAAAAAAAAAAAAAATTTAAAAACCTTATTTTTGAGAAAATAACCCCAAATGAGAAAAAAATGTTCCTCCTAATTTATCAAGATTGGTTCATTTATTTATTTTTATTAATTTAAACTTCGTATTTTTGGATGTAAAACTATTCTTATTAATTTTGCAATTTTTAGTAACACTGTAGATCAAAAATTTTTAAAGCTTGATCAATAAATATAAAGCAAAATTGGGCCCCCCAAAAAAAAATTTCGAAAAAAATACATTCGAAAAACAATAAACATAAATATAAAGCTTCTTTTAAAGAAAAACTTTCTAAAAAAAAGTTTAAAAAATAAAAAATACACATTAAATTATGAAATGTGAAGGTAGATAAAATAAACAATTTCTGCTCAGAAAAATATAAGAAATTACAAAAATCTACGTTTATATAGAATGATCCATGTACATACAATAAAAAAAATTGGGGGCTTTTTGTTGGGGATTTAATACATAGGACTAGAGCTGGGGAAAAAGTTCGATATTTAATACATATCGGTTTTTTTTTATATATATATATATATATATATATATATATATATATATATATATATATATATATATATATATATATATATATATATATATATATATATATATATATATATATATATATATATATATATAAAAAAATGTTGGACAAAAGTGGAGAAAAAAAAATACTAAAAATTTTTGGCTCATTCCTATTTTGATTTAGTTTATTTTGTCTTGTTTATGGTTATATACCGAAAAAAAAAATCCCCCGGGGGAATAAATTTGCCGGGGGCAGTTAAAAAAAAAACTTTAGATTTTTAAAAAAGTGGTATCAAACAAGTGGACATTGCGAAGCGTCTTTTTGGTTCACAAAATCAGTTTTTAAAAAATATATCAAATTATAAAATTGGGAACCCCCCAAATCTTTTAAAAAGTCGGGACGTCCCAGGAAAGAGAAAAAATTGGATCAACGCATTAAATGGATTGCCCAAAAGGATCCGGGAAAATCGGCGGCCTCAATTTTAAAGGAGCGGGGGATGTGAAATCAGCTATAAAACTGTACAGAGAAAAAATTTTTGATGGGGTTTTTTTTTTGGGAAAATTCAAAAAACCCCAAAATTTTTTAGTAAAACCGGGGAAAGGGCCCGATTGGAATTTCCAAAAAAAAATTTACACGGGGGCGTAAAAACAGGAAAAAAATGTTGTTTTCTGACGAAAGCAAGTTTAATTTATTTGGTTTAGATGGCATGCGTTGGGTAATTTGCCTTTTTTGGCAAACGATATGATCCTAAGTACACTGGGGTCAACGGTGAAACATGGAGGCGGGTCGGTCATGGTTTGGGGTTGTGTTTCAGGGTATGGACAGGACCACTGTTTGTTATTGATGGAATTATGGACCGATTTTTGGGACTTAAACATCCTAAAGAATCAAATGTTGCCATATGCAGAAGAAAATTTGGGTTAAAATTTGGGCCCCTTTTACAAGATAACGATCCGAAACAAAAAGAGTTGTGAAGGATTGGTTTCACGAGGAACAAGTCATTTTTAAAGGATTTTCCCGCACAAAGTCCAGATTTAAAAAAATTTTTGGGGAAAAACCTTTTTTGGGGACTTGGGGCTGAAGTTAGGAAAAAAACAAATACACAATAGGAAGATTTAATACGGATTTTTAAAAAAAGCTTTTGGGGAAAAATTTCACCAGATTTTATAAATAAGTTAATTTTAGTCAATAAAAACAGACTTCAGGAAGTTATTAAGAATAAGGGGGTTTTTTACACATTATTAATTTAGTGAAAAAACCAAAAATTTTTGTAAAAAAAATAATCTGTATTAAGTTTCTCCATTTTTTTTCCCCTTTGTTTTTATGAATATATTTTTTTTTTTTCTCAATAAATATATATTTTTTGCTAATTTGGTAGTATTTATTCCCAAAAGTCAGTGTCATTAAAAATATGTAATAAAAAAAATTAATTGATATGTTTTAACAAAAAATATAGGTATTTAAAGAAAGTTTCTCCACTTTTGTCCAACCCCTGTATATATATATATATATATATATATATATATATATATATATATATATATATATATATATATATATATATATATATATATATATATATATATATATATATATAATAAATATATAAAAACACAAAAAAAAAATAATTTTATTGTTTTTTTTTTATCACTTTTTTTAAAAAATCGACGACAATCCTTTTTTTTTCAAAAGGGCAAAATATGTTTTACCCCTTTTAAAAA
>JAHBCN010021508.1:0-14089 GCA_019359885.1 Listronotus oregonensis | reverse complement strand
CCCGTCCCCACCACTGGACTGACAACAGCAGCGATTAAAGACATCATTAAAGAATACTCCCATCGACTGTTTAAAGGGAAATGGGATGATACTACAAACTGCAATTTTGCAAAAATAATGTTAAGCTATCCAGACGAGTCAATAGCGAAAAAAACCTTATGATGCCCAGAAGGAACCTCCGAACACTAACGGGCGTTCTAACTGGCCACTGCGGGCTACGAGGACACCTATTTAAAATGGGTCTAACGAACACGGGGTTATGTAGAGGCTGTGAACAGGAGGATGAGACCGTGGAACACATTCTTTGCGATTGTCCCGCCCTCACATTCGAACGGAACTCCATGCTGGGCACGAATTGGCCATTACTGGCCGAAATTAGGGAGATTCCACATAAAGATGTCGTCAACTATTTTAAATCAATAGGTTGGACGACGCAGTGAATCTCCCGCCTGTACAAGAGGAAGCACAAAGGACCTACTGAGGTCTAGGTGCAGTGGTATATTACCACCCTCTAAACATTCAGATCAGAGACCTCAGCTCAGCGAGTTCAAATTGCATTTTTTACCTAGGAAAAATCAAGAAAAACCGGTTTTTTCAATATAGCTACTACTGTTGATTTTACGAAAAAAGGTCTATAATTAAAATTAATAGTCTAATAAAACTACGTACTTTAATAAAATTTTTGTAGCTCTTTTAGTTTTTGAGATATTAACGATTTAAATTTGAACTAAAAACGCAAATATCTCAAAAGCTAAAAGTGTATTAAACAAAAAATATAATTTTTAATAAGCTGTATGAAAAAGGTTGTATACACATTTTTAATAAAATAAGTAATAAAGGAGATATAGAAGTAAGCAAAAAAGTGATTTTGGCCAAAAATTTTGCGAATAATAATATTTTTTTGGTACAAGTATACCAACTTCGATCCATCTAAAAATTGATTCAAAATGTTCTATTTATTGAATTAAAAAAAAATAATACACATGTGCCTTGAGGCAATGGGGGATAACATGATGGCACGGATATTTTATTTATTTATTTTTTTCTTTAAAATGCCTGACATGTACCAAAATTTGAGGTTAAAGGTTGGCAACGTCACCTTAGACTTCACATTTCTAGTGTTTTTGATTGATGTATCATTGTAACCTTTAAAACACGCGTGTGTTTGAAAGTTGAATTTAAACACTCTCAGGCATACTTTAATTAAGCAATAGGGTACCATAAAAAAAAACTATTGATCTGGCATACATATTGAGTATTTTATAACGTCAAATAAAATGTAACTATAACATATTTTTCAAAAGCTTAAAAAAAATAGCGTAAAGTATCCGTAGATAACTGGTTTTTAAACACTTTAATATACTATTCTCGCACGTGCGTAATACAAATATATGGGAGTTAGTTAACCTTTTATTTACGGAATGTATAGCTTGTAGAACAATTTATCTTGCTTTATACACAAGTTTATAACCAGAAACAAAAAGCAGCACTAATTTTTCCTGAATTTCCAATTTATCTTTTTTTAATAAGATGCTTAAAACTCCTTAATATTGTAATTTATTTTCAAAAAAAAGAAGAAGAAAATTATTAAATTTTCTAATTATCCAAATAAATAGTATAAAATATTAGTAAAAAATTGTACTCTTTGTTAGTTTTTTAGTAAGAAACACTCAAAAGTTAATTCTCATAAGTTGCTTCTATTTTAAACTTAGTATTTGTGATATGAAATAAAGCATTGATAATTAAATAATAAGGGTATTCAAGCAAGAATTTTGTGTTTATTTTCTTCATGAAAGTACATTAAAATTTTAAAAATGATTTCCCCAACCATTTCATTATTTACAGAAAATAAAATAAACCCCTAAGTGCATTTTCTAGGCTATCATACCTACTTTAAAGATGCCTAATAAAGTTTGAAAATTATTGCAGTGGACTATAAAGAAGCATAATATATTTTAAATTATTAAATCCCTAAGGCAAATGTATTAATTATCTCTCGGATATTTGGGAAATGTATACAATATCTTGTTATATCATAGGTAATATTTAAATATTTCAGGAAATCCTGGGAATGTCTTAGGTTATCTTAAAATATCTTTAGATTTTTTAGGATATCTTGGCGATATCTTAAATATCTTGGGATGTCTTTGGATATCTGGAATATCTCTGTACACCCTGACTAGTGGTTTACATCTTGTAACAAATAAAATAAATTTTTATTATTATAGTTATTTATAAAACTTTAAATTAAATGTTTTTATTTTGTTTTGACTATCCTGAAATAACCTATATACTGGCATGACTGTCCAAACCTTGTCATTATAATATTTAGCCTGATTTTTTTGTTTATAACCAACTAGTGCTATATTTTAAATAATATACTCCTTTGAGTATTATTACTTTAATTTGATAATGAAAAACCAAATTATAGACCATAACTACCTTTCATAAACCTTTAGCAAAGGACAAGGCCCCAATTGAGTAGTGAAAACAGATTTATCAATTTGGTTGTTTTTCAGATCCTCATACTTAAAATCATACTTGCACAGATCAATACCATTTTTATGATAATTGTATAGGTCGTCAGTTGTGCTTAACGTGCTTTTAGGGCATTCCTTTACACAAATTTTAAGCGACTCTCGTAAATTTTTAATATTGTAGAAAAGTAAATAAGGTTTATCTGAGGTGTCCCATCCAGAGAGTGTAAAGTTTCCCATGACCTTACTATGTTTAGTTCCACAAGTGTTACCAAATGAGTCATAGCCATTAATAATTCTAATAGGATCACCATATACAAAGGAAAAAGCAGCAATAATCACCTACAAATTAGATAATTTAATACCTTGCAATTTTAAATTAAAATATAATTAGGTACCATTAGAAACCAAAATAAAATGTATAAAATTAACCACAGTACGTCGGTACAACTTCGTTCTTCATTTTCTTCCGATTCTTTTTCTTTAGAATCACAACAACCCATGTTTACCAAAAAATCAACAAAACATCAACAAATCGCATCCAACGATGCCAGAACTGTGCCAGAAGTACGAAGACAAATGATTGAGAAGAGGTTGCCAAGATTACTGGATACTGCTCTGTTTATGGCGCTGCTGCAAGGCAGTTTGCCAGCTCTCCTCGTTCCAGACACACGTTGTTGTCAACGTGAGCTTTCCCGAGCTTTGTAGGTGGAACTTCTGGATCGTCGGGCTCTGTAACCCCAAAAATTTCGAACTTTTCCAAAACTTCAATTCTTAGCAAAAAAATTATCGATGCAGGGAACAAACAATGGCGATCCGACCAAGGACTGCTTCTGGTATCACGCATAACCGTTTTCTATCAGTACTGCCCCACCCTGCTGAGCGCGCAACCATCTTCCGCCATTAGGAAAATACCTCGTGCGTGGGGCCCTCAGAAAGGAACAAGTATAGGAACCTTCGTTCACAGCGCTTAACCCCAGAAGAAGGGCTCCATCGTTTGGCTTGAGTTTCCCCTTGATCCCCGATGGTAAAAGCTGTTGATACAGCACCTTCAGCCGCCTTCCCGGAAAAAACTATGTAGTTTTTTTATCGCGAGCACTTCGCACTGATCGGAGGTCAAACAGGAACTGGCCAAGATTACCGTAATGTTTTTAATAGCGAAAATATAGAGGGTAGAGGTAAGGAGAAATAACTCATATGGGAGACGAACTGAAATAGTGTCCAGCTGTAAACAGTAAATAGGTAGCGCTCCCATAGGCAAAGGGTTTGATATGAAAATAGCAGTGGTTGACAATTATGAGCAAAGTTTGTGTCATAAAAAGTTGTCCTAGTGGACGTAAATTGAAGATGAAAAATGATTTATGATAAAATAAAATGATTATTTATATTTATAAAATGGAGCGGAAGTTCTTTTTTTCTTGTTCATTTCTCTATCCTATTCTAATCACTTTTGGCGCTCTTTTTTAAAATGCACCCTGTTGCGACAATGGAGCAGCACCAGTTCCATTAACAAACCACACTAGTGCGACTCTCATGCCCCGTTGCACCGATTTTATAATCCTGGCTTCCAGGTTAAACTAAAATTTTTATTAGTACCGCTTTTTAAATCCTAGATTAATTTCAAAACTAAAGATTATTTTTAATTCATTTAAACTCGGTTATATTCGAATTAGATGCTAATTCAAGTTTTCTAGCCTTAAAATAAATTGTTGTTTAATTTAATATGTATTTTGTTCTTAAAAATTAGACATTCGAGGACAACTTGGAGATATTGGACGCAGTGGAATTTGGTTTTCTTATGCGGAAATATGTAAGGTTGGTTTGGCTCTGGTGCAAGTTTAAATTCGTATAATCTGGAATTACTATTTAATTGGGGATTATAATCCTAGATTTAATAGAAAGAGGCATGAATGGATTTCAGAAGACTTTGATGGCGGCGTCCCACCGTCGTAATTTGCATTGCGTAACTGCCAAAATTCCAAAATCTAATTGGTTTGATTTTATTTTGAGGTTACGCTAAACAATAAGCAAATTTTTGCTAGCTAATCTCATAACTAACAGGCAGCGCGGTCTCTCCCTACCGGCGCTTTTGATATTTTTGAGCACAAAACACGAAAAAAACGATTGCAATTCAAATAAAGCAGACAGATCATCTCAGCAAACCGTTGGCTGAATTGGCGCAAGAAAAATGACCGTACTTTCCCGCTGATTTATTAAAGCCTACGCTTTCTGGTAGTTATGCTGTGATACCGGTATGTTGTGGTTACCTAAGAAAAATTTGGTATAGTTTGTCCCAGAGTTTATGAATCTAAGGGGGTTATGACATCGGCGAGAGCAGGGACAGCAAAAGTCCAAGACGTGAGGGTGTGAAAAGTCCCGCTTGTGTTGGCGGCCCTGTCGGGTAACACTAAAAGTTACTAGCATTATCAGCTGTAGACAGAGTCGTACCCGAAGAAGTGCAGTGTTAAGGGATGTGCGAACCATGCTTTAAACTGCAAATATTTAAAAATAAGTTTTCATAAATTTCCAAGAGGTGATATACTAAGTATACCACAAAATATTATTAAATAATACCATTAGTACTGTGTTCTTTTCTTTCATATCTATTTCAAAATGTAAAAATTTCAGTTGTATTTTATCTAATTGTTGCCATTGTAAACGTATTGTAGTGTTGTAGTTGAGAAACAAATAAAGTTTAGTTTTGTAGCAATAAACCTGTATTCACATTTTTTTTACATAAAATAATTCAATTTATTGCCCAAGTGGAAAATCTTGCTATCATTCTGGAATATCAAGACGCTGTATGCTCCATAAGTAAATAAATAACTAATTTTTAAAAGTAACATAATATAATAACAGTTTTTAAAATAAAATAAATTAAGGATTAATAGACAAGTTTATATATTTATAAAGTAATACAAAAACACCGTAATAAATTCCTAAAAAGAAAAGTTATTATTCTATGGCTTCCAGTATCTGATCCGGAGTTGGATATTTTATAATCTTACAAAGATCTTCAAGAGACCTTGTAAAAGCCCATTTCTGATCCTGCACTTAAAGAAAAGCTTCTTTCCGTTGCCCACCGACGGACTGTAGGGAATCTGTCTTTCTTTTATAGGTATTTTTACGGCTTCTGCTCAGTATAATTCCTTTTCTGGCAGTTCCCAACAGAGCAACACCTAGTGCAGCTTTTATGCATATTTTTACAGTTCAGCTAGAGATGCCCCGAACTTCCCGCTTTCTTCGTTCCTTTATCCATAGAGTGTCAAGACTATGCAACCTGATACCTGCAGAAGGTTTCCCTTTTCCTCTAAAATTTAAGTCTCTTGTGAATAAACTCCCTCTTACCACACTTTAGACACCCACGGTACGTTAGTACTTGGGCCTCAGCCTTTGTGGACTGTCCCAAGATAAAACAATAATTAAAAACCACAAACTTCTTTACTTGCTCATACAATTTTATAAACGTTCTAATATACATGGGTATTATTAAAGAAAAGAAAGGTGTTAATATTTCAATATCGTGTGTTTAAAAATAGGGTAAGTACTCATAATTATTACAATAAATTAGCAATCATCAGTATTTTCTACAACATTTTAATTTTTTTCTCATTTTTAAAATATTTAATGTAGAAGGTACCAGTGAAAAGATACGCCATCGTCGTGTTGTTGCTTTAATTTTTAATTTCAATAATTGAATTACATTTATTTTTTTTTCTACTCCTATATTAGTAGGAACCTAATTACACACCGTCTACTTTATCAGTAAATCTCTAATTACAAACACTATACTGTAAGAAGCCAAACTGTGCGTAAGGGCAGTTACGTAATATATATATATATATATATATATATATATATATATATATATATATATATATATATATATATATATATATATATATATATATATATATATAATTACGTAACAGTTCCACAATCGCATTAGCCGCGAGCCCCAAAATCTTGAAAACTTTCAATAGATTTTACGTAAAGCTGGCTATGAAACAAATAGCATCGCCTTGACAACGCAAATGTTTGTATTATTATTTGTATTGTTACTTAAAGTTTACATAATCTTCTGCTTTTATTTATAAAAAAACTAAACATAAAGTCGTAGAAAAAGTATAGTACACAACTCGAGTGGTAAGCCCATTACACACTCTTTCGAATTACGGTACTCGCTCACGCTCGTACCGTAATTTTCGAAATCGTGTGTAATGGGCTTCTTACCACTCTCGGTATGTAATATACTATTTAAATATAAATTTTGTTCGTCGGTATAAAAGCAGTTTTTCATTTCCACCTCAATTCGACGCCACTATCCGGCATAAAATCCGACATGGCCGAAATGGGCCCTTCTTGACGTCACAGAAGAGTTTTTCAATATGGCGGATGTCATAACCCCAGAGCCTATTAATCTAAAGGGGTTATGACATCGTCGAGAATGGGTCGCTTATGTTGGCGGCCCTGTCGGGTAACTCTAAAAGTTACTAGCATTCTCAGCTGTGGACAGAGTCGTGCCACAAGTCGAAGTTTTTATATGGGGTTATTTTTACAGTTTTAAATATTTGTGTACAGAGTTGATATTTATTGGTTTTGACTGTTTTTACTATATTGTTTTTGGTAGTGTTTAGTCGTGTAGTTTTAATTAGTCCTTAGTGTGCAATAGAGGGTCAAGACTATCGAACCTGCTACCTGCAGAATTTAAGTTTCTTGTGAATAAACTCCCTCTTACCACACTTCAGCCACCCACGGGGCGTTCATACTAGGCCTCAGCCTTCGCGGACTGTTCCAAGATAAAAAAATAATTAAAAGCCCCAAACTTCTTTACTTGCTCATAAAATTTTTTAAACGTCGTAATATAGGTGGGTATTATTAAAGAAAAAACGGTGTTAATAATTCAATATCGTGTGTTTAAAAATAGAGTAAGTACTCATAATTATAACGAATTAGCAATCATCAATATTTTCTACATTTTATTTTTTTTTTCTCATTTTTTAAAATATTTAATGTAGTAGATACCATTGAAATGGTACGCCATCGTCGTGTTGTCGCTTTAATTTTTAATTTCAATACTTAATTGAATAACATTTATATTTTTGAAATATAAATTTTGTTCGTAGGTATAAAAGCAGTTTTTCGTTTCCACCTCAATTCTACGCCACTGTCCGACATAAAATTCAACATGGCCGAAATGGACCCTTCTTGACGTCACACAAGAGTTTTTCAATATGGCGGATGTCATAACCCCCTTTAGATTAATAAACTCTGCCTAACCCCCTTAAGATTAATAAACTTTTTTACATATCGTTAAATTCTGACAGTTACGGTACGCTTTTATACGCCCGTGGGACTCAGTGTTGTAATTACAACATAAGTAAATTATACGTATAGTATACGTATATTACACGTATGAAACCCATAAAAAGCGTAACAATGGGGTGTAATATACGTATACTATACGTACAATATACCTATGCAAATTGTAAACATTGTAAATAAAACCCTGCGTGCCGCCATGTGGTTCAGCAAAAATTTACTTCTCTCTTCTATTTCAAGCATATATCGGGTGCACAATGCTCAGCACTTTTTGTAGGTAAGTGCTCTTATCGAGGCATAATCAGGCTTCAGATAACATTTTTGTTCTCTCGGAGAGCAAAAAAGTTGTCCGAAGTAAAAAAGTTTACTGCATTAAAATTGGGTTAACCTAATGTAAACAAACAAACCACAACATGGCGGATTGGGATCGGCGAAATTAGAATACCAAAGAAAGAATGCGAATTTTGGTCACGTTATCGCATTTTATTTGTTTCTTTACATCATGATAGCAATACAAGCTCTTTCTCTCACTCCTCGTGATTGGTTGGTCGGTGGGGAGGAGTATGGACTAGAGATGAGCGAATCTGCGATTTTTCAATCGCAATCGAAGCTGTGATTGCGAGTCTTTAATCGCTGCGACTGTAACCTACATTTGCGATTTTGATTTTTTAAATTGGTAAACGACGACGATGGCAATAAATTGCGTTAGTTGTTAGTCGCAATCGCAGCATGTTATAGGATCCGGCGTCTAGCGCCGAGAAGAACTCTCGGGCCCAGCATTTGTAAAACACAGTGACTTCCATGTTTCTTTCGTTTCTTTAAAGCGATGTGGGTTGTCTAAAAAGTTAAACTCGCCTGATTGCTTATGATTCAATCGCAGTTTGCTAAGAAGAGTGATCGCAGGTTGCGATTGCGAGTTTAAAATCGCTGCGATTAAATAGCAGTTCCCGATTTTTTGCTCATCTCTAGTATGGACCCCACTCTACGTGTTCTAGTTAAAAAATTGCTCCAGTTCCACACCAAAGCGGAACTTTTTACCCCAATACAGGGTTAGCAACCGTACTATAATTATAGTAGACAAACTATAATTATACTCCTTTTAGAATGTCTTATCATGCCTGTACCATAATCCTTAAATCTACTATAATTTTTTATTAACCATTTTCTCGACCTTAATAAAACACATTTTTCGTAATTATTTTAAAAATGTTTGCCATTTGGCGCCAAAATGACTGAATACTATACAGTAGATAGAAGAGTACATTTCAATCAATTTCAATATAGCGCTCCTAGCATACAACACATCAGCTACTTTTATTGATGCGTGTAAACATCTGCAAACTACTAAACACTCCCAGCGAAATATGGAGGGTAGAGAGAGATAAGGAGCACCACTAGTCAAATCTAGAAATCATATTGAAAGGTTATGGATTAAGATGAAACCTTTGGCATTCTCTTTAGAAACAGATCAACTACAATGTGGCGGAAAGAAATAGTGGATCCTACAAAAGGGGATGTTTTTACTAATTATTTAATTTTCAGTTTCACTAGATAATTGAATTTATTACAAAAATAAATAAGATATATAATCTTATAAATACCAAATAACAATATTCTAAAATTAAATAAATAACTTAATCTATATTTAAACATTATAAACTTCATCAAGTCCTAGGTCTTCCTGGATTGTTCCTAGGACCGATGCTGCATTACCCCGTTGCACAGCTAAATAATTCTTTGGATGATGAAACTTCGAGATTTTTTGCATTGTATTTTTGCAAATTTCATTAATAAAACCCTTAGCCTCATCACCCAAAGGACCAAAAGTTTCAACAGCAAAAGGAATGAAGATAAAGCGTTCTTCAAGCTCTTTATATTTCAGATGTTTTTTATTCTCGGCAATACGAGCAGCCGCACCTTACAAAATTAAAGTTTTGTCCAGATAGGTTTTGCAAGTGTATGGCTGCAAGTAGCGTCCCAAAGTAATTGTTTTCCATATTTCCAGGGAATTAAGGTCATTCCATCTACCCGTTTTCCATCGCTTCTGCAAACCTCCAAGAGGCTCTAATACAGAAGGATTTTCAGCTGAAATCAGAGCTCTTTTGATAATGTCATTTATCTGACTGTGTCTAGAAGAACGCCCTGCGCTTTTTTGCAGCTTAACCCATGTAGGCCATAAATATCAGCATTTTCGCCGCAAACGCAGGTGTGTTCTCCACACAAGGCAGACCAAGTCTGAGAGCGATGAAATATGGAATGTTTTGTTGTCTAACAAATTTCCCAAGGACGAAGATGGAAGTGCGTTAATCCAAGCATTACTTTCAGGGGCCTGGAGAGTAAGTAGACGTGCCTTATCTTCACTTGTCTGGCACATGTTTGTAATATATTTGTGACGAGCTTGGCAAATTAAAAGTCAAAATCTTTCTGTTTTTTGGTAATTCTTGTGGTTGATTTTGAAGATTGCAAACAGATAACCACCTTGCAAAACAAGTGCTGAAATCATTATCTACTTCGCAAGAATATAGGAAGGTAAAATTTTGGAAAGTAAACCTGACACGTCATTGATTGAACCTAAAAAAGGGAGAAATAGACAGGGTGGATGTATCTCTTATTCCAGACCTCCAAATTTTACTGGAAGAGTGCTTTGTAACCAAGAATTTAATTTAAAAATAAAATTTGTTATGTCTTAACTAAACTTTTGTAATACATTATCAAAATTACAAAGTAATTCTGGAGATTTCCCAAAAAATTTAACATCTTAACAAATAAGACATTCGAGGTATGGCAAAGGAATATTTTAGTAAATAATAGAAATATGTGAGTCTATAAATTTTAATTTGGTGCTAAGAGATTTTAAAAATTCTGTCTTTTTATTAATTGGTATTCAATTTCATTTGACAAAAAGCACTTCCTAATAAATTAAAATTTGAAATGGGAATTACTGACAGATTGGAACAACACTTAAAAAAATTTTATAGTATATTGGAATGATATTTAGATAAAACGGGTTAATTCACATTTATCAAAATTTAAATTTAAACCCAAATCTTTACTTCCTTTGATTATTTTATGAAAATTATCTAAAACCGATTTTGGGTTTCCAGCAAGTGTACCATCATCTAGATACCAAAGATTTTTCTGTATTTAATGATAAAATAAGTGGATGAATTGCTAAACTAAAAGAGCTGGTCCAAGAGGATCTCCTTGTTGAACACCTCTTTGAGAAAAAATATGTTGATCACCGTAAGAAAGTAAACTCGATTATCATAACATTGGGCTATAAATGGTAAAAATTCTGGAAGATATTCGCTTACTCGTGATAAAATTGTTTTTCTATTAACCATATTAAAAGCGTTTTGATAATTATTTTTAAAATCACTTCATCTGATTCGTGAGGATAAAGAAGAAAACACTTATTCATGTATTGCTGCTTCTGCTCCGCATTTTGTTCCAAAGCCAAGTTGATATGGGCGAAAAAGGTTTTCCTAGCTTTTCATAAATACGAGAGCTATTACCTTAGAAGCTAAACGTCGAAAACATATTCCTACTGCTATTGGTCAAAACCTCCATCTTTTTATTAAAAGGCCATAGGTTTGCTCCATAAAAAATTTACAAAATCTTTGGAAACCCGAACCTTGAAATAAATGAGTTATAAAAGACTTAATTGACGACAGAAATTTAAAGAATGGTTACCACCCGCACTTACCAAGTCCTTAAGATGTCTTGGTCTTAAGAATCTATACCACCAGAAGACCCAGGACGAAATGAAGAAATAGCACTTTAATTTCATTTTCGGGTAAATTAAAATTAAAATCAATTTTTTTAAAGGAATAATCGACATCATTATCTTGTTCGGATACTGGATGTTTCTTTTTTCAGTTTTTCAAAGGTCTCTTCATTTTTTTTCCCCATTTTTAATGGCACATAAAGATTTTGGGCCACTGAATTCGATACGATACGATATAAGAAAATATATTTGAGGAATAAGAACTCTTTTTTACTCCCTACACCCTTTTTTTACTTAATTTTTTTACCTTTTTTACCCCCAAGCATAAAATTATTTAAAAAACGTTTCTTTTTCCATATTTAATGGTTCATATAGGTTTTTTTAAGCCACTGAATTCAAATATGATATTAAAAATCACATTTAAGGGCTTAATTCACCCTTCTTAACCCTTTACCCCTAAAACATCGATTTTACTAAAAAAAGTTTTCCCCACTTTTAATGGTACATATAGGTTTTTTGAGCCACTTAAGTCGAATATAATATTAGAAATTACATTTGAGGGCTTAGAATGGCTAAATTTACCCTTTATTTTAACACCCACATTCTTAAAACATACATTTCGCTACAAAAAGTTTCTTTCTCATTTTTAATGGTTTTTCGGGCCGCCGAATCCGAATATGATATTATAAATTATATTTGAGGGCTAAGAAGGGCTGAAGTCCCTATTTTGCCCCTACACCCTAAAACATACATTTAGGTAAAAACAAGGTTTTCCCATTTTAATGGCACATAAAGATTTTTTTTGGGGCCCCTGAATTCGATACGATACGATATAAGAAAATATATTTAGGAATAAGAACTCTTTTACTCCCTACACCCTTAAAGCATATATTTCGCTAAAAAATCCCATTTTGAATGAATACATATAGTTTTTTTGAACCACTGAATTTAAATATGATGTCAAAAATTATAATAAAAGGGTTAACTACTTCTATTTTCATTCCTTTAACCTCCTACATTTATTGAATTCATAAATGGAGTCTGTCAACTAGGTCAAAAAAGGATATACAAGGGGATCGGGTTCTTGATCAAATTGCTCCAATTTGAACCTATCTTACCCCGTAGGCATAAAACCTATAATATATACCATTAAAAATGAAACAAAATCGTTTTTTAAAAAGGGTGAAAAATGTGATAAAAACCCCCTTTCGTAGGATTTACCACTTCTTTCCGACTCTTTGTAGTTGATCTGTTTTTAAAGAGAATGCAAAAGGTTTTATCTCGATGCATGACCTTTCAAAATAATTTAAAGGTGAATTACAGATTTACCCGGACTACATCTCTTTTAGCTGTTTTGCTAAAAGTGGACCCGGAATGGCATTAAATAAAGAGGCGCTGGTGTAGTGTAGGGTATGGTGTGAGTGTGAACTTTTCCTTTCGCATTTTGTGGTGTAAACTTGACAGTAATATATTAAGTAAAGTTTGCTAAGGAAAGTAATAAAATATAACGAGTCAGTAACCATAGCTGCTTACGAACAGCACAAATTCTGACCTAAGTTGAGGGAAACTTTGGCCGTACGATTTGTCACATCTAAGCAACAGCTAAGTCAGAATCTGACCTACTTCCGTTTCGACTTTCATCAGTGAACACGCGTTTGGAAGCTGCTTTAGCTTTTTCGTTGAAATCGACCGCAGTGGCGCGGAAAACAGTGATTTTACTCGTGAAAATCGAAGGGAACTCGCCGCAAATTAATATTGGGGTCTTTCTTCTGGGGCTAAGCGCAGTGAGTGGTTGAAACCTAGTTTCTAATGTTGTAACATTTTCAGAGTGCACGAGGTCATCTTCCTATGGCGGAGGATAGGTTGCGCGCGCAGTGTGAGACGTCAGACTGACAGCAAGCTGGTTGTACACAATAACAGTAGCAGCTTTTGGTTAGACTATAATCATATCATATCATCATCTACATCGATTACGTTAAGAATTAGTCGGGATTTCTGGGGGCTACATAGCCCGATTATCCAGATTTTCCATAGACAAAGCCCGGGAAGGCTTATGTTGCGACATCGCAGCATATAGCTGCTTACGAACAGCACAAATTCTGATCTAAGCTGAGGGAAACTAACTTATGGCCGGTTGCACCAAAAGCATCTTAAGTAGACCTTTATTAAGAAGCTCTTAAAATTAAGGGTAACTTAAATTGTTTTCCTTTCACCATTATATTTTTTGCAACTTAACTAAAGTACTTAGAAAGATGGCAACGTTGCATCGTTCTTCTTTTGTTGTTGGCCTTTACTACGCGAATAATCAAATTACCTGATATTAGATCTTTCCTTTTTTAGCTTGTGTGTCATTGAATGATGGCAGCAATCTGACTTGAATCTTTGTAAATAATTAAAACTTTTTTTATTTTTTAGAATATAATACAAAATCAGTTATTAGTTTGTATGGGAAAAAAATCAAGGGCGCCTTTCTTTACGGCCATGGAAAGGGAACAATTATTGTCAATATGAAATATAAAAAACAAATACATAATTAAAAAAAACTTATTATTTTATGTGAACA
>JAHBCN010021507.1:0-14142 GCA_019359885.1 Listronotus oregonensis | reverse complement strand
AGATTTTAAGATAAGGAAACAAAACAAAAAATACATCCTGTAAAGGAAATAGTTATTTTCTTCATTGGCTTATCCTATATCTTCTTTACCAGCGGTATCAAGAATAAAAAATTGGAATCCAGATAACTTTATAAATATTAGGGCTAAAATAACGTTTGATGTCTAAATTTTTTTTTTTCCTTCTCTACGGAATTTACCTGTCAGTTTTTTTTATTACTAAATTTGCATTTATAGACAGAAAGATCACATTTGTTTGGATAATATTACTCCTTAAAATATATTTTTAAAAATAAATAAGAATGGGTTCTAATGTCAATGAATTTATCGCTTTTAAATTTTAGCTTATTTGAAACTCAAATATGAAAAATATTGCGATTTAACATAGAAGTTCAACTACTTCAACTGGACATCCTAAAAATCTTGATATATTTTAAAGAAAAAGAACATACATTTATTTTCCTTCCTAATGTTGAATGTGTGAATAACCGAAATTCGTAAAGTGATTGCTGATAATATCATTCCTAAGATCACTTTCATTATGTTTGCATTATGTGAAATGCTAAGATTCTAATAGGTTAAATTATTAAATAAGTGAATTACATTCTGGCAAAATTTTATCAATATTGTTCTGATTCAACGGGTATCGAATCACTTTTGTCGTATTTAATTTTTTATACCTACCTCAACTAGTTGCGTGCCTTTCATGGCAAGATGCAACGTTAGAAAAATGTATGTCGAATTACGGAAGATAATGTTTCTCTCCTGCGTTAGGAAACCACGTGTTGGATATTAAAGCGTCTGAATTGTCGCGAGAAATTTTTCCATTGTGAGGGGCAACATTTACTATAAAAATCAAATTTAAATGTTTTGTTTCCTCAATTTGGTAAGGTTTTGCATTTAGATGTATTTTTTTACGTGAGCCGAGAAGTGCCTCTTCTTTTTGGTTACTTCTGATTACTACCAACCAAAACTAGTTCTTTGTTCTAGTTTTGCTGGTTTTGGTTAGTAGTAAGCAGAATTAACTGGTTATTACTCAGTGGCAATTCTAGGATTTTCAAAAAGATTTATTTAAAAGAGTGAGACATGGGACCCACACTAAATATATACCAGATGCTATTTGCCTCTAGGGGAACACTTAAGTAAAAAAAAACATTTTGGAATTTGCAAAAAAAGTCGATTTTTTTGGGTGCCCTCAGGGAAAAATTAAACTTTCAGAAGCAAATATTCTTTTTTTTTCGTAAATTTGAATAAATTTTATTGGCAAATCCCAAATTTCGAAAAATTATCTTTTTTTTTCACTCAACAATTATCTTATGCAGATATTTAAAATGCCTCTAATTTTAAGGAAAATGCAGATATTTTTGCGAAATTACTTCTAACCACTAGCAAAGTTTAGATGGTGCGCTAAACTGCAAACTGACAGGAAAAAACATTGACACCATGGCGCCCAGAAAGAGGCGATATGGTCTCTCCTACTCGTGACAAAATCTACTGCATTTAGACGCATCCATATTTATCACGTGTTGTCTAACCCAGAAGACAATATCCATCGTTTAATAAGCAGATCATTGGGACATTGTCTGTGCCATAGAAGATAATGCCAATACGCCTACGGGTTGCACCAATAGAAACTGGCGTTTTACATTTTAGACTATTTTTGACACCTATTATAATTGATACTTAATATATACAAGTATTTAAATGCTAATACTGATACTCATTATCGTCCATACAACTTATAATTGGTTTCTTGACGTGTAGTATCCATTGTCTTTCTTAAAAATTATCTACAGTGGACTTTTAAACTATTCCATTGCTAAAAAAATTACCCACAGTACAACAAAAATGCAGTAAAACTAATCCTATAGAAAAAAATAATAAATCGGCAACACTGATATGCAGAAAGAAAAATTTCCTGCAAGCAGAGAGTGTGGCGACGACGATACGTTCTCGCCCACGTTTGCAGGATAGCGGCTTGCTCGGCTGACCCACTTAACCGGGCAGGGCCCCTGCTGATTTGTATGTAGCATGGTCAGGAAAAGTATGCAAATGTTGAAGAACAAAATATACCAGACGATATTTAATGTAAAATATTCTTGGAACTACTCATCAGACATGACTAAAGGAAAAATGCAGTTCTCAGAGTATAGACTGGTGCACTCGAGTCGATTGACCCTTAAAAACTTGTAGATCATCTAAAGGAAACTTAAAAACCCTATAGAAATTTAAAAACCAATCAATGTTTCGGAGACAAGCGGATTCTTAAGATATAAAATAAAGTCAAAAATTAGAGAATAAACAGAAATAAGACTGATCTAGGCCAGGTAGTGTGCCAGGCCAAGTTTTAGCCTGACGCATGCAGTGTGTAAGTACACAAAACATTTAAGCATGTTTTTTCCTATCATAACTACGTTATCGTTCTAATAAAGGTATGAGATTTAACATGTAAATTCAAATAAGTGTTTTAATTACCTGTGAAAATATTTAAAAGTTATGTCAAATGGTCTCTGAGATATTCGATTTTTAAAATCCCTATTTTACTAATGACTGACTGACTGACTCATTGACTCATCAAAATTATGGGGCACTTCCCGAGAAAGTAGAAACTTAAGAAGGAAGAAAGGAGAAAAGAAAGAGAGAAAGAGAGAGAGAAAGATTTTGATTAGGGACACGTCGGCCATTTGGTTCTCTATATATATTAGGATGTATGAACATTAAAAAAAGTTAAAAAGAAATTATATGATTAAACCAAAATTAAAGTTAAATTAAAAAATTATGAAAGCTTTTATTCCTGTTAAATTGAAAATGAGAAGTTTTTTGTCATACTATATGAAAGCTTTCCTTCATTTTCCTGTTATGAACGGTAAATTGGGACATTGTCATTATTGTTTGATATAAGCAGTCTATCATAAATTGAGCATAGTAGGACGAGTTTTCCATTACGTGACTAGTCTGGCCATTAGAATGAGGGATCTATGATTGATGGCTGAGAAAATCTGCTTCTTCTCAAGGAATATCTCTTTGACCTCATGGAGCTTGTTGTCCCTTCGAGTAGATCCCATTCGAGTTAATTGCGTTTCTGATGGCTCCATCGTTATTTATTGAGGCGTGACGAGAGGAAGACTTTTTGGTGACTGATGCATTAGGTTTTCTGGGAGTTGGTCGCTTTCGTACCAATTATCCCCACATACGGGTATCCAAATGAAAGTAACTTTTCCTTGGATCAGAAACGCTCAGATTATACAGAATAAGGTTCAGTAAGGATATTTGGTTTGGGGAATTCAGCAGGAAGTATTAGTTCAGGGAATCGTAACGATGCCCCAGGTGGAGGGCTGAGAGTCAGAATCAGTTTGGTGAATTTAAGGATGGCAAAGAGTTCAGCTGATAATATGCCGGTAGACTGGTGAAAGTAAATGAATTGTGTGGGAATGAGAATAGTAGCGGAAAAAGAGTAGAACAGCAAATTTTGGACAAAACTTAGCATAATTTTAGATCTTAGTACTTTAAGCGACTGATATTTTTGGATAGGAACTTGGCCCCTATTTTACATAAGTGTTTTTGGTGATATTCAAATGACAAATTGATATTAATTTGTTTTGATAGGTTATATTTAATATTAAAAAAAAAAATGAAGATAGCAATTGATTTTTAAATTTTTTGCAATAGGCCCCTTGTACATATTTTTTTATTGATTAATAATATTCATACCAAATACGCTTCTGCCATTTTTTTATAAAATTGTAATAAGGATACAAGCAATTAAAATTTAAACTTTCCCGTGAAAAGGGTATCACGCCACAAGGGGCTAACCACACATATTCACAACATCGATTGACAAAGGCGGCCGGGTAAGTTCCAAATTACATCTCGAATAAAATCAAAGTAAATAAAATACAAGGGAAACTTATCGAATATTAAAACACTTTTGATTTTTAATCAGTGGGGTTAACATTTTTTTTTTTAAAAGTAAGATACTATAGTCTGTTCATCTTCGTTTGACAAAACACATTTAAAAAATGTCATTGGTTTTAAAAGTCAGATACAATGGTTAAAAAATAAAAATGTATTGATTGGTTAAAAAGCAGTAATCATAAATACTTAAACGTATTTTTCTTAACTCAAAAAAGTTTTTAGAGTTTCAACCATTTTTGTAAAATGAGTTTTTTTTGTGGAAATTGCATGAATTTTGACATTAAAATTACACTTTGCATTTAATATATTGCTATTTAATTCTATTAAAACCGATTTATCTTAACTCGGAATAAAGGACGCGATGGATTTTCTTTTTTTGTTGAATGAAATAAATTACCAAAAAATAAATAAGATAATTGTAATAGTTATTTTTTGGGATATAAAATCAACATGATTATTTATTTTGAGTTGTCAAATATTTTTATTTTTGAAGTTTATCAAAATAATTAAAAAAAATCAAAATTTTAATTTTTCGTGAAAAAAAAATTATAATAAAAAAAAAGAAAAATTCAATAATTAAAATTTTTGATTTTTTTCTTTTTAATTATTTGTTTTTACACGTAAAATATGAATTAAATAGAAATTGTTGGTGATTTATTAGATAGAATAAAATGAAAATAAAAAAGGGGGAATATCTTTAATTTTCGATTTTTTTGTGGCCAAAAATAGGTGAAGCACCACTAATGCACAATAACCAAAACTATTATTGAAACTGGGCCACCTTTGTGTCGTCTCACCGCCTTTTGGTCTGACGATAAATTTAAAGGGTAAAACGCGAACTTTAAACCGTAATTACACCAAAACTACAATAAAACTAGAATCGGACTTCCATTGTCTTTATTTGTTAATTGTTACACAACGTTTCGGTTAGTGATGTATCTCCAACCGTTTTCAAGGATAACAAAAAACATTCCTAAAAGCTACGACTTATATACTATCCCTTGTTCACCGGTTGACCGACTTTTCACGGTTCAGTAACGGCTGCCAGATATTCGAAATTTCGATGCGGGGCTTGTAAATACATTTTTGTTGTTTAAAATTATTACAGTTCTTTGAATTTTTCTTTTCTTCCAGTGGGTTTTTTATAAATAGTTTTTAAGTTTCCCAACCATTGTATGCGGGTTTTTTTGACCAAGAGTGTTCGGCAATCCCTGACTTGACGTTTCACCTCGTTTCGTATGTTTTTTGTGTTCTTTAACTCTAATTTCAAGTGGTCTTTTTGTTTCCCAATGTATACCTCACCACATTCACAGGGAATTTGGTAGATACAGTCATTATTTCAAACATTGTTGTCTGGTCTCGTCTTAGTAAGAATACTTCTTAGAGTAGTTTGGGATTTAAACGCCGTTTTAATATTATATTTATTCGCGATTCTGCGAATCTTTTTCGAAGTTCCTTTAATATATGGAATTGTCATAAATATTTGGTCATTTCTTGGTTTAAATTAGAGTTTCTTGTCTTATTTTGATATTTTTCGATTGTTTTTTAGCCTCTCACTGTATCCGTTCTGCTTAAGATCCTAGTTATTTATCCATTTCCCCGTGCAGTGATTCCCTACTGTTACATAAGGTCACTGCACGATTATATAAATACGTATAACCCCTGTTTGGTTTTGTTAGAGTGGTTAGAATTCGGGTAAATATTGTCCGGTGGGTAGGCTTTCATACCGAGGTTTGAATATGACCATTATTTCGTTTGACTAGAACGTCGAGGGGGTAGGGCGAGTTTCGCCCTTCTCCATTGTGAATTTAATACAAGGTCGGAGGCAATTAAGATGTTTTAGGAAACCTTCAAGTTCTTCCATTACCGTCCATATAATAAAAGTATCGTCAACATATCTTAGCCAAACTTTTTTAATTAGGGGCAGTTTTAATTGCATGTTCTCAAACCATTCCTAAGATATTTGCTACCACTGGGGAGCTTGGCTTAAGCTTGGCTCGGATAATGTTAAGATTCTTCTACTGGAACGTTTGGTATATAGACTTTCCCCATCAAAACTAACAAAAATATCTTCTGGTCCTATATCTACCTTTTTGAGAATGTCGGCAAAATGACTAGAGTTCTTAAAAAAAGATGGAGACTTACCGACCAGTGGTTTAATTGGGTCTAAAAGGTGTTTTCCAGTGCAGTCGGGGCGTTTTAGAACTGGTGATGGGCCTTAAGGGGGTATTGTCCGGGGTATCTTCGGTAGTCCATAAAGATGAGGAGGTTTACTGTTATGTGGAGTTAAAGTTTTTTGTTTCATGGTGGGGAAATTTTTTTTTTTCCTTTAAGGTCCTGTAAATTTTGTTTTTGGGGGATCTTTGGGATCTTGATCAAGAGATCTTTTTTTACCCTTTCGAAGAACTTCATCTTTTTTTTATTTTTAAAACCAGTGGCTTTCCCCTTTTGGGGCTCCCGAAAATTTTGATAGTTTTATCATTTTGAAGCTTTTTAAGAGCTACCAACTATTTTTTCCCCATTTTCCCGGGCGTATTTTTTTTCAAAAATTTTCTAACATCTCTAAATTTTGGGGAAATTTTTTGGGGGATAGAAAATTTTTAAAACCCCTTCCCCCAAAAGACATTCTTCTTTTTCCCAAAAAAGTTGGGGGGACTTTTTTAATTTTAGTTTTTTTTTTTTAATTTTAGGGGTTTGGGTTTTTTTCTTAAATCGTTTAGTTTGTTCTGGTGTTTTCTCCGTAAATCGTTTTTGGGCCCTTTCCCCCCGCATGTTCTTCCCATGGGTTCATCGCTCCCCCCTGGAGCAAATATCTATATGGAATGGTTTAAACATGCAATTAAAACTGCCCCAATTTAAAAAACCAAAATTTGGGCCCTGGGTATGTTGACGATACTTTTATTATATGGACAGGTAATGAGAAAATTTTAAGGGTTTTCCCAAAAAATCTTAATTGCCTCCGACCTTGTTTAAAAAATTACAAGGGGAAGGGGAAACTCGGCCCACCTTTCCTGGGGTTGGGGGCAAACGAAATAAGGTCATATTAAAAAACCCCGGTATACAGAAAGCCTACCCCACCGGACAATATTTACACCAAATTCTAACCACTCTAACGAAACCAAAAAAGGGGTTTACGTACTTTTATAATCGTGCAGTGCCCTTTTTGAAAAGGGGGGGAACACTGCACGAGGAAATGGATTTTTAACCGGGGATCTTAAGCAAAAGGGGTAAAGGAGGGCTAAAAAGGAAAAAAATCAAAAAATATCAAAATAAGACAAGAAACTCAATTTGAACCAAGACCAGACACCAAAATTTATGACAATTCCATATATTAAAGGAAAAATTTTGAAAAATTCGCAAAATTTTGGGAAAAGTATAATATTAAAACGGCTTTTAAAACCCCCAAAATATTTTAAGAAGTTTCTTCTAAGACGAGACCGACAACAATGTTTGAAAAAAGGGATTTATCTCCCAAATTTCCCCGTAAAAAAGGGGGAACATGGGGGGGAAAAAAGAGACCACTTGAAGTTAGAGTTAAAGAACAAAAAAAAATACGGAACGGGGAAAAAAAGAAAAAATCGGGGGTTTCCGAAAAATTTGGGGCAAAAAAAACACCGGCATTGGCGGAAGAAAAAACTATTTATAAAGAAACCCACTGGAAGAAAAAAAAAATTAAAAACTGAAAATTTTTTAAAAAAAAAAATGTATTTGGGCCCTTAGCATCGAAATTTCGAAATTTTTAAACCGTTACTAAACCCGGGGAAAATGGGTTTAAGCTTGGTGAAAAAGGGGGAAGTATATAAGTCGTAGCTTTTAGGAATATTTTTTTGTTATCACTTGAAAAGGGTTTGGGAAAACATCACAAAACCCCAAATTTGGGGAACAATTTTTAAAAAAGACAATGGAATCCAAGATTCTAGTGTTATTGAAACCATTACATTGTCTAACACCTTCAAGGAAACGCCACCCAAAAAAAAAAAATTTTTTCTGGAAAAAAAAAAAAATTTTTCGAAAAATTTGGTTCCTTTTTAAAAGGCAAAAAAATTTCCCGTTTTGG
Organism: Listronotus oregonensis; assembly: GCA_019359885.1. Taxonomy (NCBI): domain Eukaryota; kingdom Metazoa; phylum Arthropoda; class Insecta; order Coleoptera; family Curculionidae; genus Listronotus; species Listronotus oregonensis. Next base: position 6,173 of record JAHBCN010021507.1, on the reverse strand, counting down.
AATACATAAAAAAAAGGGATAAATAAGTGTAATAAAAAAAAAAACTGATTTCCTATCCAATAACTTTTAAAAAAAAAAATTCACATTTTCTTACCCCCCCAAAAATATAAATAGTATCCCATTTAAGATGGATTTATAAATTAAAATTAAATTTTCGTATTAGGGAAAAAGAAAGTTATAATGTTATGTTAAGGCGTTAAGGGGAAAGGTTTATAAATTTTTTAAAATTTTATTTTTTGTATTTTTTTTTAAATTTTTAAAATTCCGTAATTTTTTTTTGGTGCGTAAACTAATGATTACGACGGGGGTATTTTTAAGAAGTATTTAATACTTTTTATTGATTTGGAAACAATTAGTATAAATTTAAATTAAAAAAAATTGGTGATAGAACCTTCCCACCTTTTTACCCTTTAAAGACAGCCCCAAAAATTTAAAAAAAATTTGGGAAAATTTAAAGTGAGGCAATAAATTGGGGAATCGGACGCAGAATGAATCAGGAAACCATCAAAAAGGGGATATATGGGGGGAATATGATGAAAAAAAGTTTTTTTAATTCGCAAGAAATATAATAAATTTTAAATAGTTTATTGTGGAAAAATTTTCCCAGACTAATAAAAAATAAAAAGACCCTTTGCTTTTTCCCCAATTGAAAAAAAAAAGGAAAAAAACTTTTTAAAAAAATTTTTAAAAAATTTGGCTTAAAATTTGGGTGTGATTTAATAACCGAAATTATTAAATATTTAGTTTTTGGGGTAATTGCACAAGGAAAAAATTACCGTTTTTTTTTTAATAAAATATGTTTTTTATTTTTAATTGAAAAGTTTTTTTTAATATTTTAAAAAAAAAAAAGCTTGACCGGGGGAAGGAGGGCATTTTTGTAAAATAAAAAAACAAACTTTTGCCATTTAAAAAAAAACTTTTTAAAAAAAAAAAACTATTTATCGGGTTTTTGATACGAGTGAAATTTTATTTGAATATTTTCTAATTAATTGGGGAGAACTCGAATAAAGGAAATTTAAATATTTTTTAAAAATAGAAAATACTAACAAAAAAATAGTATATTTTATTAAAGGGGAAAAAAGTCCCTTTTTTTACGACTTTTTGCAGTTGCGAGGCGGAGCGGAAAAAAAAAGGAAAAGGGGACATTCGTTGAGAAGAACATCTGCACACTTATATTGATGCTGACGGTGCCTCCCTTTTTTAAAGGACATGGGGAAAAATCATATGGTAAGGGATATATTGAAGAATAACGTATTAAAAAAAAAATGGGAAAAAAAATTTTGGGAACCTGACAAAAAAGTAAAGTATGTTTGATTTTTCCCCCAATGTTTCATCTACAATAAGGGGAAAATTTTTTGGGGTTTTTTAACATTACTAAAAATTTTTAAAGGAAAATTGTTAGTGACAATTTCAGTGGTGCTTTGAGTTTCCTTTTGTTGTTCCAATCCTACATTTAAATAAAATAAATAAAAAAAATACCACATATATTTTCCCAATTAGTTTGTTTCCCAAGTTCCTAAGAGACAATGATTTTTTCTTAAAATTTAATTAGAAAGTTTAAAATGAATTGCTTTAACCCCAGGTTTAAAAAGTAGAACTTTAAACCTGGGATTAGCAACGAGAAATTTTTTACGTTATAAAATTGATAGCTTTTGAAAATATACAAAAACGTCAAATTTTTGACGGTTGGAGAAGAAAGATTTTTTGTCAATAATATCTGGGACTAATTTTCGATTTTCAGTGAAATTTCCCGTTGTAGTTTTGTAAAAAAATCGCATTTTTTTTTGGAAACTTTAACATATGGGGGAAATATTTATCTAAACCGGTTTTTCAGAATGATAATTTCCCAATTGTTAAGCCCCAACTATTTGAAAAAAATTTATTCAAATGTTTTCAAAAATTTAAAAAAAATCAAAATGCCCAAACAATAAAATTACCAAAACCCAACGAACCAAACACAACAAACCCAAAACAAATTGAGCTAGACGAAATATGATATAATATGGGAAATATATTTCACTAGTGAAGATCCACTATTTAAAAGAGTTATTATTTTGAAATGAAAGTAATTTTCTGGGATAATTTGCAGTTATTGATTAAATAAAATACAAATAACAAATAGGTAATTTGGAAAAAAAAATTTTTTTCTCCCAAACGTAAAAAAAGTTGACATTTTTGTACTATTTTCAGGTGCAAATAAATTTTTCTACGTAAAAAATGTGTCTTGCTTAGCAAATTTTAACCTTGGATTAAAAACGATTTTTTAATAACTAAATGTTTTAAATTTTTAAAATTTGGGTTTGGGAAAAAAAATAGTGTATATCTAGGGACAAAAAGGTTTATTTTTACTTGAAATTTTGCATTCGCACAAAATAGATGCACTTTTAATCCTTTAATATAATATACTTTAAAGATTTAATAATATTCGCAAACTTTTGGGGGCAAAATCTAGAAGGATAAATAAAAAAATTCCCCCTAATGTTAGTATTAAGTTATGGATTTCGAGGAATTTAAATGGTTTTTTGGTCTTAAATTAAGTTAAAATTTAAAAGTTTTATAACAATAAAATATGTTTTTGTATCTTTCGCCAGTAGCGGTCTAGGATTTTTAAAAAGTTGTATCTAAAAGTGAGACATGAGACCCCCACCAAATATATACCCCTCATTGGCCAAAAAGAAAAAATTTTGGAAAAATTTTTATTTTGGAATTTGCGAAAAAAGTTGTTTTAAAAATATGGTAATCCAAGGAAAAAATTTGGGCTTTAAAAGCATATCCTTTATTTGTATTTTTTTTCCCTGAATTTCTAGTTTTTTTTTTTAAACCAAACTAGTTAAAATTTTTTTTACTTAGCAATTTTTTTTGCAAATAACGTATTTAGTTGTAAATGAAGGCCGGAAAAACCCTCCCCAAAATAGGTTGCCCTCAATTTTTTAATCTAAAAAAGGGGTACTTACCTCGAAAATATCATAGATAGAAAAATTTCCGCAAGGGCCTAAAATAGTCCCCAAAGCCTGAAAATCCGTTTTTGCCGATATCTGCCGAAAATGACACATAAGATTTGAGGTTTGAACAGGGAAAGAAGAGCAGTTAGTACCTACAAAAATGTTTCCCATGTTTTTTTTTCACCCTAATACTTTGCAAAAAAGGGGGTTGAAAAATCAGTGTTTGGAATCTAAAAAAATGGCATTTCCATAAATTTGGTACGTTTTAAATGGAAAGCCAATTGTAGATGGGAATCACTTTTTTTCCCCTTTAAAATTTTTTAGGGGTAAAAGAACCCCCAAGAATGATCCTTTTTAACAACTTTTTGGGGTTGGGAAAAGTGATTATTTTTTCATATAAGCCTTTTAGCCCCTTAACAAAAGAAAAACATTTACCACTTAATCACCTTCCATCAAGCTGGTTTGGATGCATTTTGGGTTTGGGATCATCAACTCCTTCTTTTATTTTTCCACTCTTTCTTCCTTTTGGTCTATTTCTTTTCTGTTTCTTCCTTTCCTTTTTTTCTTTGGCTCTATCCTGTCTCCCATCTTTACCTGAACCATTTCTTCTTTCCTTTCCCCGCTTGTTCAGGAGATTTATCTTTTTTTTTTTCATATCCTTGTAATTAAACACGGGTGAATACATAAACCACAAATAATGAGATTTGTCCCCTTTATACATAACATTGCTTTTTTAAATGACAAGAAATCATTTTCAACAGGTCCGGATGTGCCGGCTGTTTTGTCGTCTGGACCGGATAATTCATTACCTATACAATTGTTAACCACAAAAATATAAGCAAACGAGAAAGTAATCATCAAAAAATGTGTTTTCATTGGGGAAAATTTTTTTGATTATCTAAAAAATTAAAAAAAACTTAAAAAAAGAAGATGCCATCGAAAAGGGGCATGTTTTGAATGACGTGCATTGAAAGCCAATTTGGCCCTTTGATTATTTTTAGTTCCCGATGGGCCCCAAGTTTTTTTTAAACCCCCGGAAATCCAAAAAAACCGCCCTAAGAAATCACATTGTTTTTAAAAATACACAAAAAATATTTATTGAATTTTTTGGAATGTATTCAACACCTTTTAAAGCCCCATTATCCAAAAGGATTTGCAAAAACTATTTTTTATTAAAAAAAATATAAACCGATTGATAGAAGGGTTAAAACATCGAGCCAAAACTAATTTTGGCTCGAGTTTTCAATATCCTAGAGAAACAAAAAAAAAAAAGGAAACAGTGACAATGTGTTATAGCTACAGGTTCCTTCTTTTATATAAACTTTAAATCATAAAAAATATGCATTTTTACGTGAGTAACTTAAAAATTTTGGGTTTTTTTGGGAAGTACAAGATAGAGAGCCCTTCGAGATGCGGGCGGGAAAAAATTTTTTTAAAAAACCCTTTTTGAAAAGGGCTTTTTCCAATGTCTTTTTTTTGTCTCCTTGGGTCATTTTGGGGGTATGGAAAATTTAAAAAAATTTTCCCCCTTTTTAATTTTTTTTTTATAGGTTTAGAAAGCGGGGATTTTTCATGAAGTTTTTCAGGGGTAAGATAGCAATGATGACGGAAAATTAACAAACACTATTAACTTCGTTTTTTGGAACACCCTGTATATGATGAAAATTCACTAACTTCCCTTTTTAAAAAAATAACTTATTTTCCCGATAAGAGAGTTATTTAAATTTTAAAAATCTGTTCTTATAAGCCAAAGTTAGCCATGGATACAACCCAAAATTGATTCTGTCAAATATTTATATTTTTGTTTGGTTTCCAAGACGAACCATGGCTAAGCGACTTAACTTTGCCAAACTTTGGGTTGTATCCATGGCTAATATGGCTTATAAGAAAGATTTTAAATTCAAAAACCCCTTGCAACTCGTTTATCCGAACATAGATAAGTTATATATATTTGAAAAGAGGAAGATTAGAATTTTTTTCAATCTATACAGGGTGTTTAAAATAACAAAGTTATAGTGATTTTTTAAATTTTCCCCCATCATCATTTGTTTTTCATCTTACACCATGAAAATCTTCATAAAAAAACCTGCAATTTCATATAAACTTTTTTTTTCATTATAAAAATAAAGATTTTAAAGGGGTGCGCAATTATACGGGAAAACCCTGTACACATTGATACCTGTAAATTAAAAAAAAAATTGTGACGGCCCAACCTGACCTTCAGGTCAACAACTTCGTTTACTGAACTATAAGCAAAAATCGTTATATATCCCAAATTGTAAATGTCCTTAGGACGCGGCATTACAACATTGGTTAAATGTATGTTTTCTTTAACATGTCTATCTTCAATTTTAGATAAACAAATAAGTTGGAAAAAAAAAGGTAAAAAACCCAATTTTTTATGCTTTGTATTATTTCCCTTCGATGAGGATAATGGTACGCAGTGTGTCGGGTAATGGTACGCAAATAATACTATATGTAAAAAAATATAAATTTATTGTGCTCAGATGTGAAAACAAAACCATATTTTGTTTATTTAAAAAGTAACAGAAACCGCTAAGCTAACTATAACATTTGGAAAAAACGTAAAAGTAAAATTTGTCTTCAAGGGCTTTTTTTGCTGAAGATTTTTTACGGCAAAAATCGCATTCATAGGCAGTGGGAGAATCCTGTCCACTACATTCGGCATGTATCCATTGCCCACAACGAACACACCTAAACCAAATTTCTCCATCTTTTCCAAAATCGTTGCTTGCATTGTTCCATTTGGTTTGACTCTTTCATATCCATCACATCATCCATCTTATCATCATCAACAAGATCTTTCTCCTCAATTTCTTCTTCTTCAGAAGTTTCGGGAAACAAATTATATTTTTTTTTTTTTGGGTTTTTTTTTTTTCCTTTTTTTGGTTTCTTTTTTTTGACTTTTTTTTGGGAATTTTTTTGTTTTTTCCCTTTTTTGTTTTTTTCAATATTTTTTTTTGGGGTAGGGTTAATATTTCATTTTTTTTGCCTTTTCCTTTTTTCCGAAAAGAGGCATTTGGGGGAAAATTTTTTAATGCTAATTTTTTTTTTATGGAAAATTGAAGGGTTTTGGTTTTTCTTACAGATTTAAAATATATCTGAGCGGTTAATTGCGAATAGGGTCAATTTTATTTGTTGAGTCCAAACAGTAGGTAAATATTGCCTAGCAGCCTTAAAAAATTCGGGGAATTTTGGATTAAATGGGCC
>JAHBCN010021506.1:0-14082 GCA_019359885.1 Listronotus oregonensis | reverse complement strand
CCAGCCCACACCATTACTGTGCCACCTCTATAACTGTGGACTTCTTGCATATTTTCCAAGACTCTTTGTAGTCCAGGTTCTCTCCATATCCTCAGTCTTCTTGAATCCGGATGCCCCAAACCGAGATTCATCTGTAAAGAACTGGGGCCCATTTATTGTCCAACGTGTTCTGTTGCCCAAGCTAAACGAGCAGCGCGATTTTCTCAGAAAGTTGCTGGCATCTCAATGGTCGTCTATTACGTAGTCCACGTTTTGCAATCTGTTCCGAACTGTGAATTTGAAATTACGATATTATGCGTTTCGCGTACCCGATTCATTATTTCTGGAACATTTACTGTGGGATTTCTTCTTGCCATTTGCACAATAAAACGATCTTGAGCAGGCCGATCAGCCGTGATGGACCTGGATGTCTTTCAGAAAATCACCTGTTTTTGAAACGTGCCCATAATCTTGAGATTCGCCTGTGATGTGTGGAGAGTTTCAGCAACACGAGCTTGCCTAGTACCAGCTTGTAACATTCCAACAGCTCGCAACTTTCATCCCGGTTAAGATGGCGTCTTTGCATGATAAATAAGTAACAGACGGAGTCTATACTCTACTTTGGATTACAATATACTGACCAATATTTTCAAATTTTAAAACTGATATGTCCACCTACTTTGACTTAAAAACAAGTTTTTGCAGAAGTCCCATTTTTGAACCGTAAAATAAAGTAGTCCATTTTTATAAAAAAAAAAAAACATTAAAATGCCCATCTTTATCAATATTCTTAACATATTTTAACCCAAAACATTTAAACACGATAAAAACTCGTTTCCTCATTGAAATAAATATATCCCTAGACCATTGCGGTGTGTTACCTTTAGAATAGCGTCAGATCCCCTACAGCTCGACGGTGGGCAAGAGGAGGAAGCCTTTCTGTAAGCGTGGGATCATTAATAAGACGAACGGCTCTTCTTTTGAGTGGAGTGCAGAATGCTAAGTGTTGTAGGGGACGCCATTTCCCAGACATGAGAACAATATTCTAAAGAGGGCATTTGGGATACATACGAGATAAGATTGGAAGAAAGAAATACTTCCTAGCTCAAAAAGAGGGATCCAAGCTTTTTTGAAGCTGCCGGGCTATGGATGTAATGTACCGGCCTTGAGGTTATTCTCAAAAGTAACACCGACAAGATTAAACGACTCTTTGTTCTGCAGAACTTGAACGCTCATATGTAACGGATGAGCATTGGCGATTTTTCGCGACAGCGAAATGATTCTGTTTTTGAGGCATTAAACTGAAAAGATTTTTGGCGTCCCAATCCAAGATAAGTTTGAGGTAGGATATCTGCATTGACCTGCGCTCGTTTTCCAAATTAAAATTACATGGTGGCTTAAGAAATTGGATATACTAAAGTGGAGGGTACTATTGTCAGCAAAACTATGAATGGGATTGATTGTGGACGAGAGAAGTTCGTTAATGTGTAAAAGAACAGCGTGGGTGCCAGCACTGAGCCCTTGGGCAACCCAGCATTAATTTAGTAGAAGAGTGATAACTTAGAAAAAAATAATACTTTTCAAACTTCCACAATTTTTTTATTTTTAAGTTTTATTTATACAAAAAAAAACTCGACATGTTTCCAACACTGTTCTTCATCAAAGGAGTTTAAGAGACTGGTATTACTATAAACTAAAACTTACAACCAACATGTACAAAATAAGAGGAGTATTTACAATAGGAAAAACCTAATTATTATATTTACCTATTAATAAAACAGATTCAATAACGGAGAAGAATTTAAGTCCAATTGATTATTTAAAAGAATATTGGAATTTTTGAGTTGTTTATTTCCATGGATTCTAGCAAATTTAATTTTACACTTTTTTTTTTTCAATATGTAGAATGTCATAGTTAAAATTAAATGAATGTTGTTCTTCCTATTAAATGGTTAGAGTAATTAGAATCTTTTTTTTTTTTTTAACAAAACTAGAATAATGTTCATTAACACGTTTATCGAAATTCCTACCCGTTTGTCCTATGTAAATTTTTGGACAGTCATTACATTTAATTTATAAATACCCGATTTCTTTCCTTTATTGGTTTTAGTTTTATTGTTTTTAATATACTTCCCTAAATTATTAACGGATTTAAAGGCAACATTAATATTTAAGTGTTTTAAAAAAGTACCTATTTTACTACTAATATGACCTAAGTATGTAATCACTTTGTAATTATTTTTTGGTTCTTTTACGGTGGGATAAACTAGATTTATTGCTTTTTTATATAATTTTTTGTTTAACATTTTTTCAATTATTTTTGAAGTGTATCCATTATTTACGGCAATTTGTTTAATTATATTTAATTCTTTTTGAAAGTTAACTTTATTTAAGGGTAATGTTATTAATCGATGAATCATACTGAAAAAAGAAGCTAATTTTTGTTGTATTGGATGACATAAGTATTGTGAATGGTAATATCAGTATGAGTAGGTTTATGGAAAACAGAAAAGTCATGTTTATTGTTGATTTTATTGAATGGGGCAAGAAAGTTTATCGAATTATTCTGCTCTTTTTCTATTGTAAATTTTATGTTTTTTATGTATTTCTATTTATAAAATCAAAAAAAAACTATCTAGTTGTCTCTCAGTGCCCGTAAAACATGCCAAAACATCATCAACATATCTATACCAATAAATAAATTTATTAAAAAGGATTTTTTTGAAATAATAGATTCTATAGAATCCATAAAGATTTCTGCTAGGAGAGGACTTAAAGGGTTACCCATGATAAGACCTTCCTTACTTGTATACAATTTATCATTGAACTCAAAATAGTTTTGTTCTAAACAGGCTTCTAAGGCGTTAATTATTTCTTGTTTTTTAACTAAATTAACATTGTTACTTATCAAAAGTTTTTCAACAAGTTTTAAGGTGTCACTTAAGGGAATACTAGGGTATAGATTAGTAACATCAAATGAAACCAGTTTAGCGTTATTTGGTAGAATTATGTCTTTAATTTTATTGACTAAATCGTAAGAATTTTTGATAGCGTATTTTGCAGAGAAGTTAGTATTAGTATTAATAATGTTAATTAAGCATTTAGAGAGGTTATATGAAGGAGCTGAGACAAAAGAAACGACTGGTCTTATCGGATTCCCAATTTTGTGAATTTTTATAAGCGAATATAACTTAGGAGGCAAAGGATTCATGAGTGTTAATTTGCGTAGATCCATTTCAGAAAACAAACTTTTACAATTTTCCAATATGCTTCTAATTATTTTTTGGTATTTGTTCGTGGGGTCTGTTTTCAATTGTATGTATTTAGTTGGGTCTAAGAAATCTAAAGTTTTTTGAATATAATCTGTTTTATCAATAGTAATACCAGTCTCTTAAACTCCTTTGATGAAGCAACAGTGTTGCGAAACATGTCGAGTTTTCTTTTGTATAAATAAAACTTAAAAATAAAAAAAATTGTGGAAGTTTGAAAAGTATTATTTCTTTTCTAAGTTATCACTCCTCTATATAATGGACTTCCACCAAGTAAAAGCCGACTCAATACAAATTTAGTAGAAGCTGGAAGAATGACCATCTACAGTAACTGATATACAAAACTAAGTTATCTTAAAAACCTATTTTACCGTCAGATGTCTTTCATCAAATATTTAACACGTATTTTCAGGACACACCGTACAACAAGACGTCCCCGTATCCAATCGGCAAAAAATACCTTGTAACGAAAGAGAAGTGAAAAAAATCATAAAAAATCGTAATATCGTACAAGTATAATCATTAGTTCTGGTAGGAAATTTTCCTTTACGTAACAATCTATAATTAGCAAGTGTAATAAAAATAAAGCTGGTTCAATGATATAGTACCAAGACATGCTCACGACATGATTCGCATCTAAATTGTAGCAAGAATATTAATGATTTCTTTGTAGATACACCGGAAAGTACCATCAATAAATATGCTCGTTGTGTTAAAATAATGGCCAAGTTCCTATCCAAAAATCTCGGCTCCTAATGTTTATTTTCTCTTGAGTAAAAATTTAACCTTTATGAAAACACTTTTACGAAAATACACTGGCGGCAAAAATTAAGGATATCGTGGAATTTTATATTAACAACCCCCGAGTTTTTAAAACTATTACGGTTATAGAATTACCGTTTTGCATAAATGAAAACACATAATTTCATAGGGGGAAAAAGCGTTTATTAAAAAGATCAAAATTATCCTCAAAATGCAAATTTCTATATCATGCTGAATCATTTAAAGAATGTTAGTAATGTATATGACCTCCGTGGACCTCGAAAACTTCATGAAGGCGTCTTGGCATGCTGAGAATCAAATTGTCAGCTGGTCTTGGGGTAGGTTGTCCCATAATTGAGGAAGTATTCCTATTAGGTCCCGTCTGTTATTAGGCGGGGGTTGGTGGTTATCCAAAGCTCTTTGAAGCATATTCCATGCATGTTCAATTGGGTTCAGATCTGGTGAAAGTGCGGGTAGCCTGAGATGGGTATCCTAAATTCTGCAGTGTAGTTCGGACTTCAAAGTGCGATGCGGGGGATTATCGTCCAAAAAATTGAAATGTTCCCCTTGCTTCACCAATTGGTTCGACGATACCTCTAATGATGTCCGAGCATAAAGCGTCCCTGTCATATTGTTTTCGCAAACATACAGATGCGTACGGCGTCCTCGAGCGATTCCTCCCAGACCATAACTGTGCCACCTCTTAAAGGATACACTTCTTGTACATAGCTCCGATGTCTGGTGTTTCACGACTTCTCCACACTCTTATACGCCTTGAGTCACTATGTAAACCAAAACGAGATTCGTCGGTGAAAAGAACGGAATTCCATTCTACCCTCCAATTTCGTCGTTCACGTGCCCACTCTAAACGCTGTGCTCTATGTCTTTGTGTAAGTGGCACACCTCGAAATGCTCTACGAGCAGATAATCCGATCTCATATAATCGATTTCTCACTGTTCTTACAGAGATAGGGACTCCCAATTGGTTTTGAAGCTGACGGCGTAAATGTGTTGCAGGGAGAATGGGGTTCCGTCTAATACTAGGGTTATGTACCGGTCTTGTTGCTGCGTAGTACACCTCCTACGACCCTGTCCGTGCCTTCTGGAGGTTGTTCCAGTTTCCCTGTAACGATTCCCAGTCTACTTATAACACTTTGTGATGTTTCCAGCTCACGAGCAACATCCACTTGTCGCAACCCCGCTTGAAGCATTCCAACCGCTCTGTTTGCTTCCGCGGATGTTAAATGTCTTAAAGGCATTGCAAAAAAATCAACCCAATTACTGTTGTATTTAATCATATAAAACGACTTCTGAAACTAAAACGAGAGAATCTTTCGAATTCGACCTGACAAAAAATATTGTTTACTTGATATTGTGATAACAAAAAATCCTGAATTTTTTTACGGCAACAAGATTAACACTAGATTCCAACCAAAACATCAGAATTGTCGGTACTAATTTGAATTATGGTATATGGCAATATCCCCTAATTTTTGCCGCCAGTGTATATATATATATATATTATATATATATATAATATATATATATATATATATATATATATATATATATATATATATATATATAATATATATATATATATATATATATATATATATATATATATATATATATATATATATATATATATATATATATATATATATATATATATATATAAATAAAATAAAATTAAACTTCTTGAGCCTTGTTATAAACAATAACAAAAGGGGAGTTTCTTTGGGCATAGAGGCTCCTTAATAAATGAAAAGAAAAATAAAATATCCTGGTAGGTATGATCGCTAAGGTTGGTAGTTTTAAAATTACGAGGCCTCCAAGTTATTGGATTGGCTGGACCCGCTGTTATCCATTTACTTGGAGGCCTCGTAATTTTAAAACAACAACCTTAGCGATCATACCTACCAGGATATTTTATTTTTCTTTTCTATTAGGAGCCTCTATCCAAAACTCCACCTTTTGTTATTTTTATATATATATATATATATATATATATATATATATATATATATATATATATATATATATATATATATATATATATATCTAAAAATACAATTACAATATTTTATAGTTTTTCAATAAGTGAAGACAAAGTATTAAATTATTACATAAAGTATCAACCTTTAACCATCTATTATTTCTTGCCCCACAGCATTATTGTACTTGACCTCGATGAGGTATTGAGTGGACCAAAAAATCGAATGTTGAAATGCTCCCTCCTCTTTTGTAACTCAAAACGTTGCTGCACTTTCCGTTATTGACGTAATGGTTTTAAAATAAATTTTATATTGTGATTTTTTAAGTGAAACACACTATAGGTCCACCGGCTATTCTTTAAAATCTTCATGGTCAAACAGTGGTACCGTACATAGATCGCAAAGTTAACATCTCATTTAAAGTGGTTTTCATTTGTGGCGCAATTGTTAGGTCTTCGCGGATGCTTTCGAGCGAGAAAAAGTTTATCACGATTCCGACGTGGGAACCTGCTGAAAATGGTTCCCCAAAGCCCCAAAAATGAGTTTCCCGCGAAATATGCGAATGAGAGAATTTTTGTTTAGATAAAAAATGAACATCACCTCGAAATCTACAAAAATAGTTCTTACAAAAAATAATTTACAACAAACAAAAATATATAAACATGTTCACAGGAATACTAATCTTTAATCGACAAACAAAACCGGACGACAAACAAGTCCAAATAGAAAAAAAAACAATAATCAATAATGGTTTGGTATCATAAATCTAAAAAGTCATACCAGAAGGACAAGAACCACCAGGCAGGAAAGAGTATCATAAGTATTCGTCTACCGAGTAATACTCTTTTTTAATTAAATAATTTTTAAGACTCATTTTAAAAGTGGTAATGCTTCTTATCCCTCTGATATCCGCTGGAAGGGCATTAAAGATCTTAATGCAGCTCATCATCGCACCCTTACCGAACAAAGCAGTACTATGAGACGGAATGACAAGGTCATCCCCGCTTCTAGTTCGCATGTGATTACTTAAGTCAGAATTTGTTTTAAAATAGTGAGGATTATTTTTGGCGAACAAGACACAATTAAAAATAAACAGTGACGGAACCGTCAGTATGTTCATTTCTCTAAATCTACCCCGACAGGATTCGTTAAAACCCATTCTTAACATAGCTCTGACTGCTCTTTTCTGAGTTACAAACACTCGAGAAGAATTTGTGACAGACGATCTATCCCAAAAAATGATGCTGTATGAAATAATAGACTGAATACAAGCAAAGTAAAAGACTTGCAGAGTATTAATATTTACCTGATTTTGTAGATATCTAATTACATAGATTGCTGAACACATCTTCGAAACTATATAATTCACCTGTTTATTCCACTGCAAATTTGCATCCAGGAATACCCCCAAGAACTTTACACAATCTACATGTTTAATACTTGACCCATTCAGAGTAGTGTACAGTGACTCAAGCGCATTACCCCTAAATTTAACTAAAACAGTTTTGTCACTATTTAGTAATAGATTATTCACTGAACACCAGTCAGCCATGTTCTGAGCAATTTCCATTGATCTGCGAGAAAGGCAAATGATAGATAAAATACATCTAATAATAGACAAATATAAATAAAGGAAAATTTACCATTCAGCAATTATAAATCAATTTTCAGCAATCTTCTCGTTTTTAATTTTATTATTATGTATATAATATGACGATTATTACGTTGCCAGTTAGCTAAGAATTTTGTAAAAAGATAATTAAGAAAAGTATTGTCGTAAAATAAGGTTGTTGGTCTAGAAGTGTCGTCCCAAAAGTAGACCTCTTGCAAGAACCTTTCCAAATCGAAAAATAACAACATATGTTTATAACGGAACTATCGGTAAATTTAGGTAAAAGTGAAACTATGTTACGAAAAGTGAAATATCTCCAATCTAACTAATAACATTTAATTTCTAGGTAATCAGTCGTTAGACCGGTAATTTAATGATTTATCTTAAGGAATGTTACTAAATATATGAATCTATAAATAATGCGTTGTTGTTACCTAAGAACAGGATTTTTAAGGTTGTATTTCATAAGAAAACAAAATATATATTGATTTGTGCTAGTTCTTAGACGCTTCAAGAGGTAAATATTATGAATTGTATCTTTTTTTTAAGACCTTGCTGTTGTGCTGTTTTAAAAAGCCAGAAAATAACTCTAACATAAGAAATAATGTAAAAATTCAAGCCGCAAATAGGTACCCTGCTAAAATGCCAGGTACCTAATTACTTAATAAAAAGGATTTATTTTTTTAATTAAATCGATTTTTTTTTTATCTTGGGACAGTCCACGAAGGCTGATGCCTAAGTACTAACGTACCGTGGGTGTCTTCAGTGTGGTGAGAGGGAGTTTGTTCACACGGGACTTCAATTTTTGGAGATTGGGAGGAGAAGGAAAAACTTCTTCGGGCAGCAGGTTCCATAGTCTTGACACTCTAGGAATAAAGGAACGAAGAAAGCGGGAAGTTCGGGGCCTCTCTAACTGAACTGTAAAAGGATGCATAAAAGTTGCACTACGTGTTGCTCTGTTGGGAGCTGCCAGAGAAGGAATAATACTGGTCAATTCCTCTGAGCAGAAGCCATGAAAATACCTATAGAAGAGCGACAGATCCCCTACAGCTCGACGATGGGCAAGAAGAGGAAGCCTTTCTGTGAGCGTTGGATCATTAATAAGACGAACAGCTCTTTTTTGAATGGAGTCCAGAAGGCTAAGTGTTGTAGGGGACGCCATTCCCCAGACATGAGAACAATATTCCCAAGAGGGTCTGATTTGGGATACATACAGAGTGTACAGATTGGAAGAAGAGAAATATTTCCTGGCTCGAAGAGGAATCCAATCTTTTTGAAGCTGCCGAAGCTATGGATGAAATGTGTTTGTGCCAGTTAAGGTTATTCTCAAAAGTAACGCCGACTAGATTGAATGACTCTTTGTTCTGCAGAACTTGGCCGCTCATATGTAAGGGATGAGCATTCGCAGACTTTTTTCGCGACAGCGAACATGACTGTGTTTTTGAGGCATTAAACTGAACACGATTTTTGGCGCCCCAATCCAAGATAAGTTTGAGGTCTTGTGAAAGAGATATCTGCATTGACCTGCGCTTGTTTTCGAAATCAGAATTACACGGTGGCTTAAGAAATTGAATACTAAAGTGGAGGGTACTATCGTCAGCATAACTATGAATGGGATTGATTGTGGAAGATAGAAGATCGTTAATGTGTAGAAGAAACAGCGTGGGTGCCAGCACTGAGCCCTGGGGCACCCCAGCATTTATTTGGTAGAAGCTGGAGGAATGACCATCTACACTAACTGATATACGTCGATTAGAAAGGAAACTGGAAAGCCAAGAGCAAAGCTTAGGTGGAAGACCGTAAGAAGGAAGTTTGTTAAGAAGCCCATCATGCCAGACCTGATCGAAAGCTTTGGATATGTCAAGAGCAACTATCTGGGATTCACCAAGAAACTCAAGGGACTTGTTCCAGTTGTGTGAGACAAAGGAAAGAAGATCAGCTGTGGATCTACTGTGACGGAATCCATATTGTCTATCATGTAAGATCTTATGTTTTTCCAGATACTTTAAGATTTGGGAATTAATGAATTTTTCCATTACTTTGCAAACAATTGAAAGAAGAGATATAGGTCTATAGTTAGAAGGAGACTTTTGGATCCTTTTTTGGGGACAGGTTGCACACGTGCAGCTTTCCAACTCTCCGGAAAATGCCCGTGTCGTAAGAGATTCGAAAGAGGCGAGTTAAGATGGGTGCAAGCTCGGGAGCACATTTTTTTAAGACGATTGCTGGTATGCCATCCAGCCCAGACGATTTTTTAGTATTAAGAGAAGGAAGAATACGCTTGATCTGTTTGACTTTAAAAATTATATCGGACATTTTATGAGAAACAGGGACAACTGTTGGAAGAGGAAGATTAATAGGAGGATCAAGCGTAGAATTGGCAGCAAATTGTTTGGCAAATAGTTCGGCTTTTCCTTTGGAGGTAGAGACAATTCCATCTTCAGAGATTAGGGGTGGAAAAGAATTTGTGCAAAAGTTCTGACTAATATTTTTGGCAAATGACCAAAAAGCTTTACTGCCATTTGAGCAAGAGAGAACTTTATCTTTTATTCGATTGTTAAAACGGTCTTTTGCATCTGAGATGGTCTGATTATACTGATTTCTTGCTTCGATGCTAGCCTGTCGATTTTCGGGACTGGGGTTTTGAAGAAACTTTTTGTGGGCTTGAAGTTTTAAAAATCTGGCTTTGTCACAGGATTTAGAAAACCACGGTTTGTGATTTGAAGTTATGGGGTTCTTTTTAGTGTGGGGAATATAGGTCTCAATGCCTAGTTGAATTGTTTCGGTAATTTGTTTACATATTTCTGAAGGATCGTGAGTAGAAAAGCAGGTAGGATTCCAAGGGTAGCTGGCAAAGAAATCTCTTAGATCGTCCCAGTCGGCCGAATTGTAGTGCCAGATGGTTCGTGGCGGCATGCTTTCAGTTGCCTCAAAATGAGTGGAGTATGATACGGTGACCAAACCATGGTCAGAGCGACCAAGGGGAGCAGTTACTGATGCTTGATAGAGTTCGGGGGTGGAAGTAAGAAAGAGATCTAGGGGTTAGAATTATGGGTGGGAACCCTAGGAAAGTAGGTAGGTTCCATAATTAGATTGGTGAGCGAGTTGCTGATTGCGAAATTTTCTGCTGCTCTGCCTTGTGTATCAGTTTTTGTGGAGCCTAGCCAATCCTTATTATGAACATTAAAATCCCCGAGGACGATTACTTCGGCCAATGGAAACTGGGAAATAATATTGTCGATCTTTATTGAAAGGAAATCAAAGAACTCGTTGTAGGAATTGTCAGACGGGGACCGGTATATACAGCAGATGAATTTAGTAGAAGATCTGAAAGTAAGTTTAAGCCAAAGAATATCAGGCCTACCCGATTCGAGGTTAGAAACCCTAACACAAGCCAGGTCGTTGCGAACGTAAGCACAAACGCCGCCATGGGGTCGAAAAGATGAAATGAGTTCATAACCTGGGAAAAGGAGGTGGTTGGTTGCTGTTTTGGACTTATTTGGGTTTCGGTAGAAATAGTATGTGGGTTTGGAGGATTGAAGATAAAGGTGAACAGAGTTCACGTTAGAGTTAAGCCCACATATATTTGTAAACGATATCAGACTTTTCGATGGTGCCTCAAATGTACCCCTCGCCCGGAGAACCGAATGGAGGGTATTTTACTTCCGGATAACTTTACGTTCGGGTGTGCCATCATCATTATTTCCAAATTTTAGTAGAGTGGAAAAAAAGAGAAAGGAAAAGAAAAAGAAAGAAGAGGAAGAAGGAAAACTAAAAGAGAAAGAAGGAGGAGGAAGAAGGAAAACTGACTCACCGCCCAGAACTCGAAACGTACTAAGACTTCACGAGTCCTTTAAGGGGCAAGTGGGGTGGTACCGCCTTAGGCGAGGAAAGCTCTACCACCTACTAATGTTTTCTAATTGTATGTCAATATTTAAGGAGGCAATTTTTGGGTCCATTTTAAGAAGAAAACTTCATATGAACGTATGTCCTAAACGTCTTAACCTTTGAAATACAGGGTAGTAAAATTTTGAAAAATAAATCATTTATTATTAATATCTGTAATACCACATTAGATATTTTAATGAAATTTGGCATACATGTACTATGTATCAAGAAGCATTTTTTAGTGTACCACATTTTTTTTATTTGCCAAAATAGGCAGATTAAATTCTGTACGAACGCCACTGGTTACAGCAATCCAGTAAGTCAGTGTTAATAAACTACCTCTTACTTCTTTAAGGCACCTACTAAATAACTGATTTTTTTTAGGTTAAAAAAACCCACAAAATTTCCAAAAAAATAAAACCCAAAGAAGTAAACAATATTACAAAATTAATTTTTATGGGTATTTTTCCGTATTTATATTTAAATATAAATAAAAATAATGTAGCTTGCCGAAAACCTGTTTTATTTCGCAGCATTTATTTCTTTGTAATTTTTTAAATATTATTAAGCGATACATAATTACTAAATTGCTCGAAAAAAACTTTGAACCTTCTTGGTAAAATGTTTAAAATTCTACTGTTAACGCGTTTAACTTCATTTATAGTTTCTGACCTTAGACAAACACTTGTTGTGTGCCACCGAATGCAGTAGTCACCGATGACACAAATTATTATTAAATTTGGTTGCTACAATGGCTGTAGCACTTAGTTTTACAATTTTGTTTTATTATTTTCAAACTATTTTTAAATTAAATTCCTTTTTGGTTTATTTAAATTATTTATTTAGTTTTTTTTTATAATATTAACTGTCACTGAATATACTAAGATTTACTAGAGACTAACTTAAATGTATGGCTAACCTAAAGATACTGATGCTTGAAAAAAATACTGCTAGATACTTATTTTTCTACAATGGGGGTTGTGTTGACCACTAACACAAGGGGCGGAGCCATTTTTAAGATTGGAAATTTCCTTTGTCCCTTTGTATGTAAATACTATTTGAAAAGATCAAGTGTTAAAATATTAATTTGGGGTGTTTACGATCGAAGTATACAATAACCTATTTAGGGTTTTATAGTTCTAAAAGCTTTTTAATAGTAGGGTAATAGATTGTTAGTTTAAAGGAAACATTTATTATGCAAAGGATAAGTTTAAATTACTTTTACGTGTTTTTAGAAATATCTACCCTTTTATTAGGGTGTTAAAAGTCTTGGGAAATGTAAATAATGATTATAGAATATTTGGGGTTCTTTGACAATAATGATAATTCTGAATAATGAAAGTAACTAATAAAAATGTGTTATCGTGATACGTAAAAACTATAAAAACATTAATTATTATAAAAGGAAATTCCGTCTTATAATGTATTATCACATTTATAATAGAATATTATATTTGATCTTGGTTGGATCACAACACACTGCCCAACCCATTAGGTTGATAAAGAGTGTACCAAATATAGATACAGGGTGGCTAAACGAAAACGATCGAAGATTCTTTTCGAGTGCTTTTCACCAAGCAGCAAAATTACACCCGGGAAAAATTAAAATACAATACGAGGTAAAATATGGTGGTAATAAGAACACTTATAACAAAAAATTATAATATTCAATAATTTAAATGTTCTGTATGACCCCCTTTTTTCGAAACATGATCTATAACCCTCCTTAGCATTTCTAAGCTCGCCGATATTATTTGAGGTTCTTGGTTAAGACGATTAATTTCATTGACATTTTTTTATCTCATTTTTTCCGGGGTTTCCATTTTGGTAAACGACATTCTTTAAATGAACCCTTAGAAAAGGCCGTGATATCTGGACTATTAGGTGGCCATCTAATAGTGCCATAACGTCCAATCCACAGATTGTTTGGCGATTGAATCGACAACTTGACAAACAGCATGGGGCGGCGCTCCGTCTTGTTGCCAAATTATCCTGAGATACGTTTTGAGTGACAATCCTTCTTAAATGTCCTTAATATCGTTTTCAAGCAGATTGAGATATCTTTCTCCAGTTAAGGTTCCCTCATAAAATATTGGCCCAAATTCTATTGTTGCAACCACACCAGACATAAAGAGAAGACCTTCCTTTGTTTTAACTTTGAAATTTCCTGGGATTTTGTCCTGCCCAGCTGTGAGTACTGCGTCGGTTAAACATTCCCGTTCAAAGAATCGTTTGAAACAGGGTAGGATCGTTATCTTGTTCATGGATTAAAATCTGGGAAACAAATTGAAAGCGATGTTCCTTTTGTTCCCGTGTTAAATGCCACGGAAGAACGTGATATGGAAGATACTTAAAATAGTTCAGTGTTCTTTGAACCGTTGCGGGTTACTCTTCTTCTTACGGGGCCATCCTCAAGTCTCTAACTGCGTCAGTAATTGACTTCAGGGATACAAAGTAAAATAATTTAGAATATCTCGATCCCGGTTTCTTTTTCATTGTGGTCCTTTTTCTAATATGTAACGATTTTGTTTCTTCGAATAAGACCTTCAGTTTTAAAATCGTTTTTAGTGATATA